>JADDOH010023301.1:0-151083 GCA_016648135.1 Agrypnia vestita | reverse complement strand
GGCAGCGCTCCCCCCGTATTTGCATGCCGGACCGCCAGTACGGTCGCGGGTTTCATTTCCAACATGCTTTCTGATGGTTGTAGTCGGCAGGCCTCTCGTGGCCAAGCCGATTCTCCTCGTCGGAGGAAGTCAGGACCGCCAAACCACATACCGTCCGCTGACAGGTTTTGAGGATCGCCATCCCTGGTGCCGATATCCGCCGGGTTATGACGCGTAGGGACCCATTTCCAGTCCGTGACTTCGGTCAGCTCGTCAATCTCCCCCAGACGGTTCGCTACGAACGCTGACTATGATCGAGGATCGGTTCGTATCCAGCACAGGACCGTTGTAGAGTCGGTCCAATACTGAGTTTTGACAATTTCACATCGGTGTTCTCTTTTTATGGTGGCCGCTAATCGTGCGGCCAGAAGTGCCGATTGAAGTTCCATACGTGGAATGGACAAGGGTTTCAAAGGCGCCACCTTGCATTTTGCCGATATGAAGGCTACGTCCGAGCCGCCCTCTCCTTGCTCGGCAAAATACGCAATGGCACAGCATGCTTTTTCCGAAGCATCACTAAAAACATGTAAAACAACTGTGCTGTCTCGACGCGAAAGACATGGTCGAGCGATCACACACACTGTTTCTTTAATTAATTGGTACCACGCGCGCCATTTTTTCGCGTGCTCGGGGCGGATTTCTTCGTCCCACCCGACCTTGGAGCGCCACACTTCCTGAAGTAGTATCTTCGATCGTATCATCTGACAAGCAAGGAAGCCCACCGGATCGAAGATTCTCATCACTGCACTTAATAACTGACGTTTGGTCGGGTGGGCCACCTCCGACAGTTCTGGTAAATTCACAAACTTGAAATTGAATTTATCGGAGGCGGGCTCCCACGCTATCCCGAGCACTCTTTCAGTCGTGGTATCTTCTCCAATGATGCGCATTGGCTCTACAGCCCGTAGAGCGGGATCGATATGCGCTAGCACCTGTGGGTCATTTGACGCCCAGTTCGTTAGGAGCATGCTCCCTCGCCGCAGCACCTCGGACACTTCTTCCATCATTCTGATAGCTTCTTCGGTTGTGTCCAAGGCGTCGAGGTAGTCATCCATATAAAAGGTCCGTTTAACCGCGTTGCGGCGGCCGGAAATTCCGCGGCGCTGGCATCTGCGATTTTATTGCGAACATACTGCGCGCTGCTGGGCGAGCACGTCAATCCGAACACCATCGACGACATTTGGTAGGTCGTCGGTTCCGTCTCGCCCAGTTTTGTCCACAAAAACAGCTGCGCAGCTTGGTCCACTTCTCTAATTTTTATTCGTAAAAACATTTCACGCACGTCGGCTGCCAGCGCCACTTTCCCTTCCCGGAACCGGAACACATTCCCCAGTAATGAACTCAACATGTCCGGTCCCGTCAATAAAGCATCGTTCAGAGACACTCCTCGGCACGTGCTGGCACCGTCAAACACTATTCTGATTTTGTCAGGTTTATTTGCATTAAACACTGCAAAATGTGGCAAGTAGTTTTTTCTTTCCAGTCGTGCCTCTTCAATGGGCGAAAGGGAGTGGGCATACCCTTTCGCCAAATAATCTGCCATTTTGGCTCTGTACGCTTCGGCGAACACTGGATTTTTCTTCATTTTCTTTTCAATACCGGCCAGGCGGTTGGCGGCGCACTGGCGGGTTTCGGGCAGCTGACTGCCCTCATTCTTCCCAAGTAGGCCTGTCTCCCACCGGCCAGTGGGCAGCTGACGGGTGGTGGCTTCCATAATCGTCGTGGCTTTCGCATCTTCTTTATTTACGCGGGCCACGGCGGTGACTCCCAATGAGTCCACTGCGAAGTGCTCACGGACGAGAGCCTCCAAAGTATTATTTTTTTCTTTTTCAAAAGTGCCGGTAATGCTCATTACTATCGCGGAACCGGCGTGCGACTGGTCTCCGAGTACTCCATGGGTGGCCCATCCGAGGGCCGTGCGAGAGCGGATACCGCCGCCGCGAACTTCTTCGACCTCACGTGTTACAATGAGGTGAGCGTGGTCCTGACCGATAAGTAATTGCGGCCGAACTTCACTGTTTCACTGTCGCTTGTCATATTCACATGTCCGCTTCGGCGAACTGCAATTTTCTTTGATCGACATCCGGCATAAGGGGCCATCTCCATCAAGCCCACCAGCCATTCTGAAAGATCTTGGATGGTAATGTTGGTTGATCCGCCCTTCCTCGAGTTTAGCCACATGAGTCTTGCCGACATAGGTAACTTTCCGACCATTTCGGTCAGCAACTGTGGTGATGTCAGGTACTTGGCATCAAATCCGCGCACAGTTGCTACCACATTCCTGATGCTGATGGCGTAGTCCGTCAGAGCGTCGGTCGGCGAATCTTCAGTGATGCGAGGGTGGCGGCGCACTCGTTCCAGCATGCTATCCACAATATCTTCCGAATTTCCGGATCGATGTTTCAACGTCCGAATTATCTCCGGCACGTTATACGGATCGACCAGCAGTGGAGCCACGGCTTCTCGTGCTCTCCCTTTTAGGGCCATCTGTAAGTCTGATGATGTTCTCAGCAGCTGATAGTCCACACAGCGCCGTGGACTGCTCATATTGAGCGTAGAAAGTTGGCCACTCGAAGGGATCCCCAGTAAAGTGTGGAAGCTCCTTGGCTCCCGATTGTCGTGCCAAAATCGCTGACACTTGAGCTTCTCAATTGGCAGTGTGCGATCGGGGGCTCTCGGTTTGGCGGTTTCTTCGGATGGCTTCTTCAATCCAAGAAGTCACCATTTCTTCAGGGTCGGGTTGGTTTAAAACCCAATCTCGGATGAACGCACTCGCTCCTGGGCACCGCTCCGGCAGTGCTGATGGGTTGGAAGAGGTGTGTAGGGCCTCTTCCCTTGCGGCTTCAGTCGCATCTCGGATGGTACGCCTGGCCGCGGCGTCCACAGAAGGTGCCTTTTTCGGGGCACCAGGTGGTTGCTGCTCAATACTCACCAGGCCCTTTTCAGGGCTACCAGACGTGTCGATTCTCGTCGCAGCTCCGGCTGCGCTCATCCTGGGAATCGTCGTCTGGCTGGCAGTACACACGCGGATTAGCGCATCCGCGTGCTCTCGTTGGAGATCTCGTGCGTGTTGTTGCTGTCGACGGAGCTCCGCCCTCAAATGGCGGATGGTGTCCTCCGTCGTCACGGAATCCCGTGTCTCCCTCGTGGAGTCACGGTCTCCGTCGGAACCGGCCTGTTCCGACTCATCTCGATGAAGGTCTTCCTCCTCTCGGTCACGGGAGTGACCCGATCGTAGTCCTGATCGTGACATTGTCGCTGGTGACGTGTAGCTGACGCGTAGAACGGAGATCCGGCTCGAAGGACCAGCTGTTCCGGACGGGAACGCGCAAAAATATGGGGTGATTCCACCGCCTTACGGTCAGGTCAACCTGATGGCACCGATATCGCAGATTCTCAGACGAAAGCGAGATCGTATAAAAATTCGCTGAGAATCTTAGAGCGGTCCAAAGGCTGAAGCAGGAGTCGAGTAGAGAAGAAGAGAAAGTCGCAAGTAGATCTGGAGGTGAACGCAGGAGCAGAACTGAATTCTGGGTTCCTGCGCCACGTAATTTATTTCATCAAAAAATCAGGGCCCGCACGCCCAGGCGCATTTTCAACGACCAGTCAGAGGTCGGCATTTCGGAAACCGACGACACCGACCTCTGTCTGACGGCGGGATCACTACTCATAATTCGAGTCGCAGCTCTATGAGCAGTGGTCCCGTATTCAAAATATTAATAAACATGTAACTAAACATTCTACTATAGTTATAACATACTATTTTTACACATTTATATTATATCTTTCTTTTGTTTCAATAACAAATGTCTCTCAGGTTCATCCTTCATGGAGATAATCGGTAAAAAGGGGGCCAGACTCGCCAAGCTGGGTGCAATAATTTCGTATATTTGGTCTCTCTGGCGAGCCTGGCTACACAAATTCAATATTTTTTCTACATAAAATTATGTAAAGCCATATACAAGTGATCGCGAACAAAATCATATTAATTTTTACATTTTATAATTTTTGTATAAAAATGGCGACTTCGGCACGGTACCGATGTCGCAAGAGGGTACTGAATTGTGTTTGATAAAAATGGCGACTTTGGCACGGTATCGATAAAATGGCGACTTCGGCACGGTACTGATGTCGCTAGAGGGTAAAACCGATGCCCCCGGACTGTGGCGATACCGTACTGCAGTCGCCCAATATTACGATTTGGGAAGATTAAAATCTTTTTCAAGAATCAAATCATGCCGCCGCGATTTCTTCTTACATCGCTTACAACATACACAAAAACATTTTTAACAACAAAATTAATCCGATAACGTCCTCCCAGTGATGTCAAAAATAAACTTTAAAAAACATACATACAAAAATTACAATAAATAACTTCGGTTATTTTTAATAAAAAATGCGTCGAGCGCGCTAGGCATACCCAAAGGGTTTTATTTATTCTTGCCCATCTGCGCGCTCGCGCTCACAATTCGTGTGATAAAAAATGCAATAATTAATTCTAAAAAATCAAAATACAAAAAAATCACTTTTTTCTTTAATAAAATGTTCATCAGTGCCAACATATGGAGATTGGTAAAAAAGGCCCGATTAAGGGCCACCGGTTTTTTCTTGTCCGACACACATCGGTAACGAAGACAAAGTCACCGAACTATTAAAAGTGAAGTAAACATGACATTAAATTTTGGGAGATCTACTTTAAGTATTAATCTGTAACGATAGAGATGACTGGTTGATAAAAAAAATTTTTATCGAATTTAATTATGTTAGTATATGTAAGCATTCCTTTTGGGCAAGTGGCGTTGATGCAAATTCATGTACTTTGTAATCCCAAGAGAAATTACAAATATGTATACAGAACATTAACATTAGGGGACCCGCTTGAAGCATGTACCTACATTGGATGATCCCATGTAAATAAGTTTTTATGTTAATTGATTCACTAAGAAATGCCACGATATTTGTATAATTTTAGCCCTTTGTTTTGTATTTTTATATCACATATTGACAATTATGTTTGGTCCAAATAAGAAGTATGATGGCTTGTTTTATTTAAGCTAAAATTAAAAATAAAACCAAGTATCAAGTACATTTCGTCTTGTTTAAAAAAATTAAAAAGAAAAAAAAGGAAGAGAATATGCATAGTGGTAAATTTTAAATACCGTTCGGTTTATCATATAAAAAAGAAATAATAATAATTTTGTGGATGTATCGAAGAGGATAATCAATGTTAATGATAAGGATTGACCTGTAATAATGTAATGTACAAATAACGTTAAATATTGGGAGTCCCACTGTAAGAATCAAACTGATGACTTAATAATAAGATTGATATTGTAATGCATAAGGAATTTTATTGTGATTTAATGAAACCCTTTGTCCAATCCCATGTAATTAGTCAACAATGGTAGAAATAACTGGTCGATAAAAATATTTTTATCTGGCGTGTCGATTTAATTAAGTATGTATATGTAAGCAATTTCGTTTTTTGGGTAATAAGTGTTGATGCAAATTTGTGTTTTCAAGTTTTCGCCTTTGCCAGTTTGTACTGTAATATTTTCTTTAAGTTTAATTCATTTTTCAATGTTTTTTTTGTGTAAGAAAAAGTGACATAGAAATGGCGACGGGATAGGGATATGAACAGTGAACAAAGCGTTCGTAAAATAACAGTGTTTAGGCCTACATACCGGGAAAGCATCGAAAGCAGCCGCAAGCTGGGAGAACAATAGGGGGCGGAACGGAGGCGACACTGGGTTCAGTAACCAATAGCATCAATCGGGACCTGGGAGGGACCGAGGGAGACGAATGAACGACGGAGGCGGACATCGAAGTAGCCAATCGGCGAAAGACCACACACACGTGGCCAACGAGGAGCTGGAGGCGTCCCCCCGAGCCCCCGCGACCACACCCTGGATCGCCGGGGAGAGAATATAAGGCGAAGCCAGCCGCCAAGCGAGGCAGTTGAAGTGGAAGTTGCGAGTGGAAGTCGGGAGTTGAAGGTGGAGAAACCAGGAACTCTAGCTTGACCCGTAAAATTGGTCCGGCCGAATACCCTGGTAACTCTCGAAGAAAGTAAGTCCGAACGGTAGCGACCACCGAATCGGCATCGTGACGCCAGAAACGACGTATCAGAAACCGCGACGCACAGTGTACCGCCGCGACGCCCAGTGACGCCGACGCCGCCGTCCCCCCGAAGCAGTACGAAGAGGCCACCTGCCGAACTCTCCGAGACAGGTTACCCCGATCTAAAGACTCTTTTCTCCGCCCACCTGTTTCTACCGAAGTGCTGACCCAATCTTATCACCATCCATTTTAGCAGTAAGATCATATTTTGTATGTGTTTTATCTTTTTTCTTTGTTTATAATTTTGTTCTCTCCCTCTACATTAGAGTTCATGTAATTTTTAAATTAGTAATCACTTTGCTGCGTCGTATGTGGGCTAAGATGTATGTTTCATGTAAATTAAATTGCCCCTTTGTGTAATATAAGAACTTGTAAAATTGTTTTGATTTTCTTTTATATATCCCTTCACCCGCCTTGAAATATCAGTATCCCAGTCAGTCACCTGACGTTTGATTGTACCTAGGGGAGGGCGTAACCGCGGGCACGCGTAGATCTGAGATCTAGGGATGGGCGTTGAATGGACGGACTAGTTGAAATCAACCGTTGACGTTGCATCGACGCGTCGACCGTTTACGTTTATCGCATGGACTAGTTGAATTCGTAGACGGTGGACAGCGGACGCCGTGGTCGGTGGACGATTCGAGATTAAACGCAATGCAAAGCAACGAGCGAGAGCAAGACAAAACGTCTCCGTTTATTTCTCTCTCATCTCTCGCTGTCGACTTGTAGATGCCATAGACGTCATAGACGGCTCGACGGGTAATTTCATTTCAACTCTAAAGTACACTACCATAGAGTGCAGATCTGTGTACACGAACTATAACTAGAGATTTGAAATTTGAATACATGCGTAGCGCGAGATAGGCTTAATAAGCTATTATCTATTATTTTTTACTTGATTTTTTGTGATGTCACGTGCGACGATTCGGTGAATTCCCAATTTTACGCTGTATAAAATAAAACAATTCTATTTAATTATTATATTTTGTATTGAACAAAACAATTCTATTTAATTATTATATTTTGTATTAATTAATAGGCCGGCTAGATATTTTTCTAAAATCAATATTTTATTCGATCGATCTCGACTTCTTATATATCTACTTGAAAAGGGATGCTAAAATTTAATTATTGTGTTATTTCCTTACTTTTCAACTTTAGCATATAAATGATAAACAAACTTGTAGGGAATAAAATTTTCTATACCTAACTATGGTCCTTATTCAGGAGTCCAACATTCATTGTTGTATATGTAATACAATCTTGAATTTAGGTTTAATTAATTTTTATTATAAATTCCCTATTTTCAACTTTATAGATAAAAAAATAAATCTATTATAATTTTGTTTACACCACTTTTTATTGTTTTTTTACATGTTTCGGGAACAATGTTCCTTTTCTCAAATTGAGCCATAAACTAAAGTTGACAAATAATACAGATATATTTATTTATTAATAATGTCACCACAAAGTGAAAGTCTGACTTTGAAAGATGTATTCTTCAATAAATTTCTAGATAAAATCTCAAATGTAAAGTATTTTTAAATTATGTATTTATTTATAAATTTATAGATAATAAATAAATGTAAAGGTTTTTATCATTTTATTTAACTTGTATTGAAACGAATGAATTTTTCGTAATCGATTTGAGTTAGTGTAGTGATAGTCCAACGTTTTACAAAAAATAATACTCATAATCAAGGCAGGAATATAGTCCTGCTAGGTTATTATTGTTTTCCAAATAACCCTGTACACATGTAATAATGTGTATCTAATATATTTTTTTATACACACATTGCTTTGTACTTTATATTTTTAATTTTTATACTCATATTTTAATGCTTATACCCGATACTTTCACTGCTTATATATGTAGTTTATATTTATATTTTACTGCTTACACCTGATATTGTTGTGTATACCTACTTCTTTCTTTATTATATATAGAAAGAAGTATATAAAAGAATATGTAAAAGCCTATAAACAAATAAATAATAAAATATTTCTTTTTACATATAAGCACAAGTAGCGGTTTTACTTTCCCCGAAACTATATTCCTTCGAACTTCTTTAAATTTTAAAAATTAACGTAATAAAAATAACCAAAGGTTGTGCCGTCGAGCAGCGTCGCGTCAAACCGTAGACAGTTGACTGTCGTCCCGATGTTTAGATAAACGTCCGCGACGTCCGCGTAACGAAGTTGACGCGTCAACTAGTTGACGAATTCAACTAGTTGATCGTCTCGTCGATGGATGGACGTGGACGGTCTCGTTTCGTCGACGGTAAATACGTCGACGACCCATCCCTACTGAGATCTCCCGGCCGGTTTATCACGCAGTGATTTTATATCACCTCAGACCCCACCCCCTACGAAGGTAGATCACAGCAATAAAATAAACTATAAGATAAATTGAATTAAGTACTATTATCGCTTACATATATCATTCACCAATCAGAGATCAACACGTTGGCGTCTTTTTATCTATGGTTTCTGGCGTTTGACATTAGATCACTTGGCGAGAAATCGAAAGAATATTTGGTTTGTTTTAACGCACAGCGCAGTCAGCCTCTCCGGCAGCGCGGCATGGACGGCGCGGGCGAGTCTCCTGAAGCGGTCCTGCGCAGGGAGGGGCGAGTCCGCAGCAAGAAGGACAGCGCTGCTGCAGGAGCAGGCACCCTCGCAGCTGGACCGGGCGCCTCCCCCGGGAGGGCTGCCGGGGATCTGCACACAGATGCGACGCACGTTTGGATCAAAATTGAGTATTCGGACCCTTCCACTAATGATGACACGCGCACTAGTAAGTTGATTCGCAATTTGACCTTAAAACAATCAATTTACAAAAACTACTCCCGTCGGGGCAATATGATCCAGAAATAGGTTTGGTGTGCTGAAGAATGAAGAGGATGTACAAGACCTTCAACTTTTGGAATTTTGATGACAATCCTTTTATTTTTAATATCACCCTAGGCTCTTTGGAAACAGATAACATAAGGAGTGTAATAAATTTCTGGAAAAAAAATGAAACAAAATATCAGTGAAACTATAATAAAATAACACATTGATCGGTTTACCGTTACAATACTCGAGTCAGAACATACTGTGGCGTGAGTTTTACGTACAACACCGTGGCGGGAATTGTGTCTGTCAGCTTGTTTGCTGTCATCAGCTTTTCTGTGCGCTACCGAATATTTTAATTAAAAATACCCACAAATCTGATTTTTTTCGTTTCGATGTTACAATTAAGTATTTGATGAAATCTTTGAAATGTCATTGTGGAAATTTGATATATTAAAAATCAACATCACCTAAGTGCGTGTTTCGCGAATAACTCACCTCTTATGCACTGTATATCGATAATTAGTTTTTTTTGCTCAATGTAAAAATAAATTTTATGCAGAAACTTATAAAACTTGCTTTTGAGTGTACATGAGTTTGTACAAAAAAAGTAGAAACGTAAAAAAAGTAATTTCGTATTTGCATGAGATGCTGCGCATTCAATAAACATGTTTGCTTATTGCAAAGTAATTCTTTATATTAAAAAGCTAAGGTTATTATTACGATCGTTAGACATATTTGGTTCCACCTTTCAGAGACGTCGCAGAAAAGCCCGAAAATGTAGGTAACTAGTACATCCTGGGGGTAATTAAAGTAGGTAATGTTAAATTTTTATCAAACTTTTGCTTATCGCCAGGAAAGTTTTATGTGGATAAAAATTGCCCTTTACACAACATTTTTTGCACGAGTAGTTTAGATAATATTGATTTTTCACTGATACTCTTAGGCCCCGGGTACGATACGAGCGGCGAGCGGCAGAGCGTCAGAGCGTCAACTGGCGTCAATGCGGCAGAGCGGCAAGCGGTGAGAAGCGCCGGCTACGCTACAAAGCGGCTGAGCGGCAACTTCTGTCAGTCGCCGCGCCGTCATACTCATTTGAAATGAAAACGTCAGATATTTATGGAAATTTCATTTATTGAATGTCGAGAGGAAATATGGCGTTCACCCGATAAACAGGAGTAGAAGGGTTTACGGAGAGTACCATCATTTGTTTAATAACTTAACGAAACTCGATTTTTTGAATATACAAGGATGTCTATACAATACTTCTTCCCACAGTTTCTTCGTAATCACACCATTTTTAAAATCATTATGTCTGTCATTCCACAAACATATCAAACTTTGCATATTAGATCTTAAAATCTCACACTCGAGATCCGTTAACTTTCTCTTATCTGACATTATTTTGTAGGTACAATATCTCTGTAAACAGTTTCCCATAGAAAAATTGACAGAAAAAAAACAGACGCTTGAGCGGTGAGCGAAATTTAATTTAATTAATTGCGGCACTCTTGTCTATGTCTGCCGCTCTGCCGCTCGCCGCTCGTATCGTACCCGGGGCCTTATAGTCTCAAACTGAATTCATGCTCGCGAAGATAAAGGTATAACACGGGTTTCGTCATTCGCAAACAGGTGATGTGACGAGAGGAGAAGCGTCTCCAGCCGGGAGCGGCGATGAGGGAGCAGGCGGTGGAGCGCCCTACTTGGGGATGGACATAGCACATCCTGACATCAAGCAGGAGTGCTCGGAGTACTCCAGGAGGGCCGACCAGTGCGCCGGTGAGCAGTTGATTCCCTTAGATTATCGAGCCGTGTAGTAGATCCCGCACTCGGTGTGACCGCTATCAGATGATGTATACTCGTAGATATATAGAATACGTCATCGCGTTTAGAGATACTTTCTTTATACCAAACTTCCTCATTCACTCGCCATTGCTCTGGCTGCAGTACAATGCATTTGTGGACATATTACAGAAAGCTTGACATCTTTTAGGAAAATCCTGGTGTTGATTTTTTTTATGTTTTCAGTTTTGTGGTACCAAATCTATTTTATTTCCTAAATTTAAATTACTTCTATTGAGTATTGGAAGATAGTAAAATGTTAATGCCTTTAAAATTTTATTTATCATAAATTTGTATTTTTTGTCAGATAGCTATGTTCTGGCTAAATGATTCTTTGGGCGAGAGAGGGAATACGCCAGAGCAGAGGGAATAGTGCGCCAACTCTACACCTTGTTTTATTCGTGCTAGTTGTTCCTTGCCATCGGATTAGCGATAACCTGCCCTACGAGTTTCCAACTCCAGGGCGATTGTTGTAATGGGCGATCATTTGTGAGATAAGAAACGGTAAAGCTGCCATCGCCCCACTCTAGTACGGCTGTAAATGGATGGGTTCAGCTCGCAAAAAGAAAATACTCTATTTCGCTACCGCGCATTTATACCTCCCGACGCAAAAGAGACCACTCAAATATATTTACTGTTATTAATAACTTTATTAATATTTTTATTCTTGTTACTAAATCAATCTTTTTCATTTCACTTTATTTGTATTATACTATACTAACTTTCTTAGGTCGATCTCCCTGAGATGGACGTGGTAAAACAAAAATGAAATAAAAACAAAAGTAGAGCAGCAAAATAACTACTTAACTGCGCCGCGCGCGTCCCGCTCTCCCGAGCCGCCCAGCGGTCCTGCTCCGCGTCAGTGTTCCCGCTTCAGACGACTGCCTCCTCGATCTCCGAACTCCCTAAACTGTTTCCCCGCCCAGCGCCTCTCGGGTCCTCCTGGTCCCGATCTTCCCCCGGCTGTTTGGCCGCTGCTTTGTTCTCCTGACTCTCCAACAAGTCTGCCCCGCAGATGTGAGTGTTGCTGACACTCCCGCCGTGGGTACTACTTTTTCTGCTGAAATCCCTTATTACAGTGTCGGTAGGTCGGTCGGCTTCTTCCCGCGTAGATTATTAATAACGACGGCGCCGAGGTTATGTATTCCCGCCTAGGAATGCGGTGATGGGTTTTCAGGGGGAGATGTACGTGATCTAGTAATTACTCTAATCATTATAACAAAATGATTTGTTGCCGACCGAGCGTCCTACAGCCTGTCTATGGAATGCGTAACCCGGGAGTCGAGGAGGCCGGGGCGCCCGAGTGCCCCCGGTCTTGTGCGCTCGCCCCGCCCCGGGCCAAGGGTGGCGAGCACACAAAAAGTACCACAAAAACATTATCCCACACAATCCATATTAATTATTTTTCTGAATCTCTTTCATATATTTTCAAAGATATTTGTAAAATGTGAAATTACGCTATCGTGTGGTCGGCCGTAAAGAAAAAATGAATAATTAACAAATGCTTCTTACTAGCGGCTCATGCATTTTCTGTCATAATGATTATTGCAATTTAATTCTTTACTTTTCGCAGGAAATGTTTGCAGATAAACGCAAACTTGCACACTTTCAAGAATTAAATTTTGCCAGGGGCCGGACTAAAATTGGCGTTAAACAATAAATATTTACTTTGCAGATCTCTTGACGATACAAGATTATTTTAAAGATAATTCCACTGGACCTTCCCCCGCCTCTGCACAGCAGCCGGAATTGCTAAGTATCGCTGAAAAGAAGATATTTTCATGTTCGCAGTGCAATTATTCATGCAATAACAAATCAAACTCAAAAAGACATAGTCTTACGCATTCTGGTGTAAAACTGTTTTCATGTTCGCAGTGTACTTATTCTTGCAATCAAAAATCACAACTAAAAGTACATGTGCTTAACCACACTGGAAAAAAACTGTTTTCATGTTCGCAGTGTAATTATTCTTCAAATCAAACGTCACATTTAAATGTACATGTGCTTAACCACACTGGAAACAAACTGTTTTCATGTTCGCAGTGCAATTACTCTTGCAAGACAAAATCACACTTAAAAGCACATAATCTTACGCACTCTGGTGAAAAACTGTTTTCATGTTCGCAGTGCAATTATTCATGCAATAAAAATTCAGACTTTAAAATACATACTCTTACGCACTCTGGTGCAAAACTGTTTTCATGTTCGCAGTGTAATTATTCATGCAATAAAAAATCAGACTTAAAAAGACACAGTCTTACGCACTCTGGTGAAAAACGGTTTTCATGTTTGCAGTGTGATTATTCTTGTAATAGTAAGTCAAGTTTAAAAGTACATGTGCTAAACCACACTGGAAAAAAACTGTTTTCATGTTCGCAGTGCAATTATTTATGCAATACAAAAACACACTTAAAAATACATAATCTTACGCACTCTGGTGAAAAACTATTTTCATGTTCGCATTGCAATTATTCATGCTATACAAAATCAAACTTAAAAATGCATGCTCTTACTCACTCTGGTGAAAAACTGTTTTCATGTTCGCAGTGCAATTATTCATGCCATACAAAATCAAACTTAAAAAGACATACTCGAAGGCACTCTCGTGTAAAATTGTTTTCATGTGCGCAGTGCAATTATTCATTTAATACAAAATCAAACTTAAAAATACATAGCCTTTTGCACTCTAGTGAAAAACGGTTTTCATGTTCGCAGTGCAATTATTCAAGCAATAAAAAATCAGACATAAAAAGACATAGTCTTACGCACTCCGGTGAAAAACTATTTTCATGTTCACACTGCAATTATTCTTGCAATCGCAAGTCAAGTTTTAATGTACATGTCTTAAAGCACACTGGATAAAAACTTATTCATGATTTCCATTGCAATTATTCCCTGCATCTGCTGCTCTAAGGCATATTAGAGAGAAACTGTTACCATGCTCGCAGTGCTATTATTAGAGCAAGAGGAAGTTAATCTGTTAAGTATATTTTCGTAAGCACACTGGTGAAAAGTTTTTTGTCTTTCACAGTGCACTTATGTATAGTCACATCTCACACTTCAAAATAATAAACTGTCTCGCACTGCAAGATAACTTTTTTCTTGTTCACGGCGCAATTTTACCTGCATTCAAATTTTGAATTGAAATGAATGGCAAGATATATTTCTATTAACTGTAATTTTTAACGAACAATCTGTCTATTAAAAAAACTTATAGAATTTTTTAATATGTTTAGATCACAAAGACATTGTATGTTTTTTGAAAATTTTATTAAATATTCCAAAAAAGACTGTGTATTTATTTCGATTTCAATCGTGTGCAATCGAGACGGAACTTCTGTACGGGTGGTATTCATATGGAAAGGTCTAGAAGAGATCTCAGTTCCGATTAGTTTGCAGCCACCCGACTGTAGTTCTACCCCCACCAGCTGCCGTAGTAAAGCAAGAGACTTGGGCATGGGCTCGACTCGATCAAGTGTAACGGACAGTAATTATACAGGGTATGATTGGGCTAATTTAGATGGACTTTACAATGAACTGAAAGAGATTAAACTTAATACATGATTTATTGAACAATTTATCACACAGTTATATTGCCTGGCTACCTAATTTCTACCGCGGACTAGCTATACCCAAGTTTTGATAGTGAGTATGATTCTAATTGGCCGCTAATCCTGGTCTAAGGCTGGTAATAAGCAATTATGAATAATACGGCATGAACTGAGCTAATCAGAGATTTATGTGGGGAATTTCTTGACGTGCGCAACGCGAGATCGCCGTGCGTGGAGATGTGGTCTCGCAGCCTCCGGGAACGTTAGCGCATTCCTGAGTCTCCGATGCCGCATCGTCCTCGTCCGTGGTCTAGTGCAAGTCCGTCCTCATCCATCTGGCTCCAGAATACCGCTCTGCTCGGAGTCGCTTTGTCCGCGCTCGTAGGTTTATTATTTTTTTAGTTACTTGACAATCCGCGTTCAATTGTTATTAGATACAGTAGCGTACAATGTATTGTATTTTAGTGGATAATCCTCCACTGGTCACCGTAGTTTGTAAGATTATTATCTTAAGTGTTGTACAAGGTTTCATGTAGGAATTATAATAGAAATAATGAAAATTGTTAGTTTAAATAAAGACGATCCTTTGGGAACGATAATCCGGAAGTTAGGAATTATTTAATTACATTAGTTTTCATGGACTTATTAGAATTAATATAATGACTGTAAATGATTTATTCTAGACGACGTTATGATGAATTCGAGGTTTTCGAAATTCAAGAGATTCGAAGAGTTCGAGGTCCTGAAAGAAATAAATAAGAATAATTAGTATGGTACCTTTAGTTTCGGATGCCTCAGTAATGGTTGCACTATTCTGACCTGTCTTGGATTATTTGCTATTTTCGAGCATTTCCAGCATCATCTTGTGATTGGCCTCATGAGCCCTCCTTCATCGGGAATCTCAACCACGTGAACCGGGCTCTCGCCACCAGTTGATGGCGCCAAGGTCGTCCTTCACAGGTCTCCGAATGCGGGCTGATGAAGACAGCGTTGAATAGAACCGGGCATGGTTGCTCGGAAGCCTTCGTCTGAGGTTCGAAGGGCGTGCTCCTCAGGTGGGCGCGTGGTAGAAAGGTTGGTTCCACTCCTCTTGTGTTGTGTTGTGACGGAACAGCGCATTTTAAGTAAGTCTTCGGAACAATCCAAGAATATGGTCCCGTTGTTCATACAATGAAAATAAGTATTTCACTATATAATTTAACATCCTGTTAATTTAATCTAACTAAAATAATTATAATCTAAATTAAACAAACCAAACCTAATAACATAACCTAACCTAACCTAACCTCATATATTGCCTATGAAATGTCAAAATATGCAGTGCATTTTTCGGAACTTTAAAGTGTAATATCTTATTTAATAATTACTATTTAAACGTAAATTATCTTTCATTTTGTTATTAGCACATTCAATAATATAGTGAAATACTCATTTTCGTTGTATATGCAATGGGACCATTATCTTGGATTTAGCCAAGTTTTCAACCCCATCATCATTGTCTCCTTACACATATGAACAAGATGTTGAATAAGGATTTAAGGCAACACAAACAAAATATACAATTTTACAATCGTTTATATTATATTGTACATAGGTACATTGTACAAACAGAAGCTAAATCTGTCAAATCATTGGAAGTAACTCCCCTATCCAGTAATATCTATTTTGAAATTAACGGAATTGATTTACGTTAATTATTTACTAATGTTTAATTAAAAAATATAAACGCGTTCGGCACGTCACACGCGAGATAGGCGCGACATTATATCATCGTTAGGCCTCGGGTACGATACCAGCGGCGAGCGTCAGAGCGTTAATGCGCCAGAGTAGTGAGGGGAGTATTGACGGCAGAGCAGTGAGCTTATTTACTCTGGCGCATTGACGCTCGTATCCAAGGCCTTAATCCAACAAGAATTATCGCTAGCGAGAGGTGGCGCTTGAATTCTGATTTGATGAACGATGAATTTCCACCAATGCTCTCGTAGAAAAAAAACTTGATTTCAGCCGGGCCGAACTAGTTCACTAAAATTAACTGTACCATTCTTTCGTTCCGGACACGGAACTGTTCAAAACTAACAGTTCGTTCGTTAACGACCCATCTCTAGTCGGCGTCGGCCGTCGTTTGACAAACGCCATTTACCAATAGCGTCTCGTCCTAGATAGAGGGTACTAGGAACATGAACAGTGCTGTCCAAGATGTTCCTGATGTCAAGCCCGAGCCAGGGTCTGCCGCCGAGAGCGGCGATGAAGAGCTCTACGCTGATATAGATATATCATATCCTGACATCAAGCAGGAGTGCTCAGAGTACGCCAGGAGGGCCGACCAGCGCACCGGTGAGAAGTTGCTTCATTATTGATTCATTCTCATAAATATGAAATACGCACATCTGAAGTGACGCTTAAAGATGTAAAGAAGTCTAAAAAAAGGTTGCCAGATTTCGAAAACCAAAAATCATTTTTTTTTTATTTTAATTTATTAGGTTCTCTTAAAACCTAGGGATAAGTGCACAGTACGGGTTTGAGAGCTGTTTTTAATATTAACACATTTTCCTTTATAATTGAGTGTCCTGATTCCAATAATGTCATAAATAACCCGGCACTCAAATGAGTGCATAATTCCAATTTGAAAATCGCAATTATTTCCTTAAAACAGATTAGCCATTTTATCTATACGATACGCGAACTATAGACAACGCGATATTCAAAGATAAAAGAGAATAAATATATATGGAAAGCATAGAAAATATACAATTCTGTTTAAATAATTGTTTTATAAGAAAATAATTTATAAATAAAAACAAAAGATCATAAGTAATACTCATAAAAAATAATAATACGAGAATTAATAGTGTTCAGTAGTTCGATAAGGGTCCCGTGGCATTGGACCGTTTATTTTATCCGTTTGTACATTCTCAGCGGTCGAAAATAATCCTTTTGAGGCGACAGTAGACGGCTTTAATGAAAAATACTTCTGGGCCAGTTTTTCGCCGTGGAATTAGATTTGATTTGAAATTATTTTATAAGAGTTAACACTTTTACACACAACGGAAATAAAATGGAACGAACAATACGTATTGCAAAACAAAAACTACACGAAATTTACACCTAACCTGGGTTAATAACCCAACGAAATTGATGAAAGAACTCACGTTAAGTAATAATTGACAACTTGAGAACTCAACAAATCCGTTCATTCAATGTTCGGGGAATCCCCGATAATAGAGTTCGTAGGTGTGTTCGGATGCACGGTGCACAGCCAAACCGCGCAAATTTGCGTTGCGTTTAGTTGTAGATTGTTTTTAATATTCGTGATGATATTCGGCGAATACGAATATTCGTATTCGTTGCATCACTAGTTTTCTGTATGGATGTAGGTTTTCGTAGTGATGTGCCACCGTATACTCGCCTACTACGGCCCGTCAAGGTTTTACCTCGTTGAGTTATGGTTTGGTGGCAAGGCAGTCGTGGGGGCGTTCCACGGGTTTGTGCCCCCGTATACTCGCCTGCTACTTCAGAATTCTAGCTTCAATTCAATTCACAGAATTCTAATTCAGACTACCTTCAGAATTCAACATACGTTCTTATTGTGATTTATGATCAATTTAGTCAATGAATCTAGCATATAAAAATATTTTTGTGACAAATGTTCCAAATTATATTATGTTGAATAGGTTCAAATATATAATGTATATTTCTACCAATAAATCGAAATATTTAAATAAAAAAATAAAGGCACTGAAGACACTTCAAATGAAGCCTTGTACAAAAATTGCAAATTTTTACTGAGCGGGCCATTCACTATCCTACACGACAGTCCACCGACCACAGAATATATGCCACCGACCACGATAATTGATATTTCATTGTCTATGATTCAAATACTTATCCATAGGTACGTGTAAAAATTTAAGCGAATGGCTGATTTGTCAAACTTACTAAGGAAATAATTGCGATTTTTAAATTGGAATTACTCATTTAATATTTGCGTGCTGGGTTATTTTATGACATTTTTGGAATCAGGTCACTCAATTATACCGGAAAATGTGTTAATATTAAAAATAACTCCCAAACCCACATTTTGCACTACGCACGAGTTAAAAAAAGGATCATTATTTTAATTACTTCAAGGTTAAACTTATGTGTGGATTGCTTTGGGGAAAGCTATATTAAAACCCCATTCTGAGTGCGTCATAAGGTCAAAATACAATTTACTAATAACTTGGGATTATGAATTTACTTCAGTGTGTTGAGCTTAAATGAATCATTTTGATATTTCATATTAATTTACAGTCCCGATCTATTGTTTGTGCTGTCCTTGTTACCATCAGTGCCCTTCGGTTTACCGATCTCTGGTAATTCACGATTTTAATGCTTGAATTCTAAGGACCTGAGCTCGATTTCTAGGGCGCTATCTACGTACCTTTATATTCTCAAGTATTTCAATTTATTTCATTTTGGATGTGGTTTAAAGGTGGGTAACTGTGGTGGATCCTGTAAAGAATGTAAATGATACGTCATCCTGAAAGAAAACTGTGTGGTTTGTGTAAAAAAAAAGCAGTCGTGAGAGATGCCATATGCTTATCTTATTAGAGATATTTCGTTCATAAATAATGTGTTCTTTTTGATCTGTTAATTAATAAAGAAAAAAAATACAAAAATGAATTATTTACTAATGCTTCTTAATAGCGACTCGTGTATTCTGTCATAATGATTATTGTAATTTACTTATATACTTACCGCAGGTATCCGAATTAAGTTTTTCCATTTTAGAAAATAAACACAAACTTGTCCACTTTGAAGAATGAATTTTTCACAGGGGCCGTACCAAATTTAGCATTAAACAATAAATATTTACTTTGCAGATCTCTTGAGAATACACGATTCTTCAACTGGGCCACCGTCCTCCTCTGGACAGCAGCCGATATTGCTGAGTATCGCTGAAAAGAAGATGTTTTCGTGTTTGCAGTGCAATTATTCTTGCAATCGGAAGTCAAGTTTAAACTTACATATGCTTAAGCACACTAGAAAAAAACCGTTTTCATGCTCGCACTGCAATTATTCATACAATACAAAATCACAGTTTAAAAGACATACTCCTACACACTCTAGTGAAAAACTGTTTTCATGTTCGCAGTGCAATTCTTCTTTCAATACAAAATTTAACTTAAAAATACACAGTCTTACGCATTCTGGTGAAAAACGGTTTTCATGTTCGCAGTGCAATTATTCTTGCATTCAAAAGTCAAATTTAAAAGTACATGTGCTTAAGCATACTGAAAAAAAAACGTTTTCATGCTCGCAGTGCAATTATTCTTGCAATAGCAAACCAAACTTAAAAAGACATAATCTTACGCATTCTGTTGAAAAACTGTTTTCATGTTCGCAGTGCACTTATTCTTGCAATCACAAGTCACAATTTAAAGTACATGTGCTTAACCACACTGGAAAAAAACTGTTTTCATGTTCGCAGTGCAATTATTCTGTCAATAC
This sequence comes from Agrypnia vestita, assembly GCA_016648135.1. Taxonomy (NCBI): domain Eukaryota; kingdom Metazoa; phylum Arthropoda; class Insecta; order Trichoptera; family Phryganeidae; genus Agrypnia; species Agrypnia vestita. The sequence goes on along the minus strand of JADDOH010023301.1, from coordinate 131,206 downwards.
AAAATTTAACTTAAAAATACACAGTCTTACGCATTCTGGTGAAAAACGGTTTTCATGTTCGCAGTGCAATTATTCTTGCATTCAAAAGTCAAATTTAAAAGTACATGTGCTTAAGCATACTGGAAAAAAAACGTTTTCATGCTCGCAGTGCAATTATTCTTGCAATAGCAAACCAAACTTAAAAAGACATAATCTTACGCATTCTGGTGAAAAACTGTTTTCATGTTCGCAGTGCACTTATTCTTGCAATCAAAAGTCACAATTAAAAGTGCATGTGCTTAACCACACTGGGAAAAAACTGTTTTCATGTTCGCAGTGCAATTATTCTTGCAATCATAAGTCGTATTTTACAGTACATATGCTTAAGCACACTGGAAAAAAACTGTTTTCATGTTCGCAGTGCAATTATTCTTGCATTAAAAAGTCAAATTTAAAAGAACATGTGCTTAAGCATACTGGAAAAAAAACGTTTTCATGCTCGCAGTGCAATTATTCTTGCAACAACAAATCAAACTTAAAAATACATACTCTTACGCACTCTGGTGAAAATTTGTTTTCATGTTCGCAGTGCAATTATTCTTGCAATCGAAAGTCACAATTAAATGTACATGTGCTTAATCACGCTGGAAAAAAACTGTTTTCATGTTCGCGGTGCAATTATTCATGCAATATAAAATCAAACTTTAAAAGACATTGTTTTTCGCACTCTGGTGAAAAACTGTTTTAATGTTCGCCGTGTTATTATTCATACAATACAAAATCATGCTTGAGAAGATATACTCTTACGCAATCTGGTGAAAAAATGTTTTCTTGTTCGCAGTGTAATTATTGTTGCAATCGTAAGTCAAGTTTAATAGTGCATTAGCACACTGGATAAAATCTTTTTTCATGTTCGCAGTGTAATTATTCTAACAATATGTAACATCACTTCAAAAGCCATGCTCTAACGCACATAAGAGAGAAATTAATATGCTCGCAGTGCAATTATTCGTGCACTCGGAAGTCAATCTTTAAATTACACTTGCGTAAGCTCACTGGTGGTAGTCACAAATCACACTTAAAATTATATGATTTCACACCCTTGGAGATTACCTTTTTCTTGTTCGCGGTGCCCTTGTATACTGCATTCAAAATTTGAATTGAAATGAATGATAATGTTTGTTTTTATCAACTGTAATTCTTAACGAACAATCTGTATATTGGAAAAAAACTTATAGAATTTTTTATTTTGTTTAGATCACAAGAACATTGTATAAATTTATAAATATTACTAAATTTTACAAAAAAAAACTGTTTATTTATTTCGATTTAAATTGTATGCTTCTAAAGCCATTAAAAATACTGTTAGTATATAAATAATGAAAACAAACTTTTTATGAAATAATATTTTTAAAGTGACATTATTTCAGTTTACAAACATATATGGTATAAACATTAATAAAAAAACATATGTAAATCATGTTTAGTTTCTGGGTAACTCCGGCTTGTCCGAATAAGTCCGTTATAGTGACCCTCGAGTCCGGTTTTAAATGCGAAGAGTTCCGGGTGCGATTTCCACTGGGGTCACAATATAACTCTGTGATTATATCGGTCTTTGATATTTTTGCTTTGTATTTCACTAGAGAAATAGGACCTTATAAGATATTGGATCGTTTTAAAGAAAAATGAAATAGATATTTTTATTGTGCTTGGTAGAATACAAATGATAGGTATCCATCCGGGTAAGGGTGGGCTTTTGATGTTGTAGATAGGAGCCAATTCAAATGGTGAGCTCTTTTTGGGACTCCGTTAGTAGGTAGACCAGCATAAATATAAATATGCAAGACTTGAGAAACAGTTTTACAATCGATTCAGGAACGTGGTATCCGAATCAACAAACCATAAATGTAATGGTTGGATGCGAGTTTTTCGGTAATTTAGCATAATTTATTGTAACTAACACAAGGATATTCCACAAATAGAAAGCAGAGCTTGAAATAGTGAACGGTGATGGATGTCTACCATTATTTAAGGTCAAGTATCACGACCAAACATTGAACATTTGCTTTTAATGTTTTATTTCTATGTTCCAGGATACATCTATTTTTCATATGTATTATGCTTTGCTTGTTGTACCACTATTATCAAAAAGTGATTATCCGTATATATAATCTACGAACTCCCAATTGTTAATTATGACTCCCCTCTTACAGTGTACAGTCGTACTCGTAACGTGAGTTTTTGCTATTAGCTATGAGACACCCCGTATAATAAATTTAAAAAGCGGCCCTCGTAGCCCAGTGGGCCTGACACTGGCTTCTCACACCGAAAGATCCGGGTTCTATTTCTGGTGAGTTCACAAAAGGTAAATCAATGTGATTTACTCAAGCTTTGGTATTTTGTAATGTAACGACTTCAGTAATCGGGCTTTTTGGCCCGTTGAAGCGTTTAAAAATTACCCTTAAAACCCAAGTTTTTATTATACTCCCTTTCTTTGTAAAATATAACAACAATTAAAGACGAATTAAAACATATAACATAACACTAAACTTACAGGAATTTAATATATTTCTAAAATGTCAGATGTTTTGAGCTTTGATGAGACACTTCATGCCTTGAAGATTATATTCTAAAAACATTTGTCAGTCAATTTAGATTTTCGACATTCGTAGTGAAGTACCTATTATGCATACCGACGTAGTAATTCAAATTTAGAAAATATTCCGCGACGTTATCGAGCCGCCGTAATCAAACTTTTCTAATGATTCCAATTTGAAAAAAACAATAAAATTTCTAAAAATCCGAAATTATACTATAATTATTAATTTTTTTAACGAAAATTTGATAGATCTTCTTGATCGTCGCCACGAGTCTACTTGCCAAGTTTCAGCTCGATTAGATCACGGGAAAGGGGTCAAAAATCGATCCAAAGTTTTTGTTGACGGCAAGCCGGCAATCAAGCAGACGCCTCGAGTTAATATAAAGGGAGTAAAAAAAAAGGAAAAAAAAAATATTTTTAACTTTATTAAAATAATACTAGCTATTCGTACCCGGCGTTGCTTGTGTTAAAGATTTACTTAGAAATAAGTTTATGGGGGGGGGGACACAAAGATTCCATTGTTTTGCAAAGTCTCTAATAAAAACAATGTCTTTATTTAATCATAGCTGGGATGTCCAGGAAGGAGTTGTGGCCCATGTGTTCCACCTCGGCCGAAAGACTAAGGCCCGGTTGTTTCAAGTTCGATCAAAGTAAGCGGTCGATAAAAGCATAGATTTTTACGAAAACGGATCGTCTGATTGGTGGAGAACGTAAAATTTCAGTTTAAACTCTACGCTTACTTTGATCGAATTTGAAACAAGCGGGCCTAAGGCCCGGTTGTTTCAAATTCGATCAAAGTAAGCGTAGAGTTTAAACTGAAATTTTTAGTACTTTTTTCAAAAACGGGTTGTTTCAAATCGGATTAAGCGAAATCTGTCAGAGAATTCTGAGCGGAAATTTTAGATTAAACTCTCGGTCAGAGTCGCACATGCGCACTGCGCAATGTAATTGACATCTGTCAATAAAATATTTTTTTATTAATTTTTCGACATTTTACATACAAAGTGTCGAAATGTACAATATTATGTAGGGTGACACAGGCTTTTTTGACGATCGACTGATCCTACAGTATATCCTTAACAGGAGAAGTAATTTACTTAGATCTCGAACAATACTTTTTTGTCAGAAGAAATTGATTTTTCCGCAACTCTAAATGAATTTTACTGCAGGGCATTGTCGACAATATTTTTTTTCAAGGTTTCTATTTCACTCGGGTTTTGATAATTTTACATTTATATCCATGAAAGGTGCATAGGTGATTTATCTGGAACACTGCTTCTTGGACTGCGGATAGTGTCAGCCATTACCAGAGCAATGGCTGACCACAGACCACATTTTAGTCAGCCGAAGAGCACTATAAAAATCAGAAATATATTTGTCATTATGTCCAAACAAAATATCAAGTTACGACAAACGGTACTAGTTACCAGATTTGGTAATTGCTATATTGTAGGAGAGCGGAACTATGCCCTCAAACCAAATGTACAGCAATTTTTAATGCTACAATGGGCCTGAAGGCCCAATTTTAATTGCGGTCCGACAAGAACACCTAGATTTTAAAGAAATCAGAAAGATGTATTGCGACCTCACCGGGAATCGAACTCGGAATTCTCAGTATGCAGAGCCAGTGACATGGCCACTGGTTTGGTCATGTGGAACAGATGAGCAAAGAAAGGATGGCAAGGAAAATTGTTTGTCGAAAGCAGCAGAAGCAGAGGACGTCCGCGGAATAATAGTAATAAAACAATATATTCGGTGTATGAAATTCTTTTATTTTATTGTATTTTATATACCTACCTATTAACGGGAAAATGAATATTTTAATAAAAAATACAACTTGTAATAAAATTAAGCCAGATCTCTTTTGGCATTATGCCTTTCCAAAACAACTTCGTGAATTTCCTGTCGATTCTTTAGATAGTTGGGTTTTGAAAATATCTAACTGAACCACATATAATTTATTCTGCATATCAGTCGTAGGCTCTGCATTCACTTTTCTTATTACCTGCAAACAAAGAAAAGGTTATATACAGAAAAACTAAAGAAATACAATACAGATCAAATAAAAACATATTGTTCTTGCAAACACTAAATAGGTAAGATAACATTTAATTTCGTCAATAACTAACCTTCCTGGCGCTTTTCATCGTATTCTCGAATCTACTTCGAAAATCTGTTGGACAGTAGCAACAAAACATTAAATTAGTTGCGTAATGCGGCCCACTAGTCTCCTTTCATCTTCTTGTGGAAATCTTCAGTAAAACAAACCGTTGATGACATGTTTCGAAACATCTGCTTTGATCTGCTTGCTGTCTGTTGCTGTCAAATGAAATTTAAATTATGTGCTGCCATATGCAAAATTATTTTGGCGTGCATTTGTCTATGATTTTTATTTTACACAATTGCAACACCCCTAATCCGATTTAAAATTTGAAACAACTCAATTCTTCGAGATTTCGCGTGACCTTGAGGTTAAGCTCAGCTTAAGCCAGTATTTCCGCTTACTTTGATCGAACTTGAAACAACCGGGCCTAAGAATGCAAAATTTGGATCACATCGGTAAACTGTGTAGATTTGTTCAGAAAAGTCAGGTGAGGGGGTAGGTTAAAAAGGGGAGGGAGAAAAGTCTTTGTCACCCGCCGGGTCCTAAAAATATTAATGAAAAATTTTGAGTCAGATCGGTCGAATGTGTAGAGACGTACAGAAAGTATATCAGGGGGCAGTGGCGTGCAGCGCATACAAGCATAAAAGCTGTGCATTTGTAAAAATTCTGGGAAACAAATATCCAAATCTTAATCATTTTGTTGTCTATTCGTCCGTCGGTCAGTCCATCTGTCGTAACTTCCGTAATTTCGTTCGAATTCGCTGATAAAAAAACAAATTAAACGGTCGGAGATGAGGCTTGTACCCGGGCGATCAAACTCGAACGCCGAGACCTACGGAAGACGACTTCACCGTATTTGCGGGACCTTTGAAAAAAAAGACTATATATATATATATATATATATAATATATAATATATATATATATATTATATAGTAAAGGTTTTCACGGGTGTTAGAAATGTTAGTATTAATTTCTTTGGAGATAACCCGCGTCAAAATCTGGTCCTCAGAAGGACCATTCGTCAACCGACGTTTCACCTGAATCACAACAGGCGTCTTCAGGGTGTCTTGTTAATAAATTTCCGCCATGATGGGCAGTGCGAGCACGTCCGTTCGTATCGGAAGATTATTACCAATCGAGGTCTGGCAAGTCAAAATATAAAATTGGGTACTTTGGTCATTATTTGCCTTAATGGTTGTTGGGAATTTCGTATTAAATATTTGGTGCTCCCGGCCGTTGTTGGCCTTAATGGCTTTTGTCTGGCTCCTTGTGATGCGCTTTGTACTCGATGTTGCCCAGATAAATACCGACACAATAGAAGCAATATATATATATATATATAGAACTTAGCAAAGCCGTCAACACTAGATTTATATACATTTTCTCTGCAGTCTACGGCATTTTTTGCGTGGTGTAGTGAAAGGATATCTGACTTCCACCCAGGGGGCTCGGGTTCGATTATCTGTACCGGAATATTCTTTTCTCATTTTATATTTGATTTTATTCTGATGTCTATTATATTTGTGTTCTTACCAGCTGCGCCAGTGTTATGTTATTGCCGGCTGGTAACGATGTAATATCGTGTCTGGTTACGGGGATGATCTCCGATGAAACTCGGTGATAGAGCAACAGTTTATTCAGATGACTTTATATTAGAATTGCCTATACCTATAAAACTCAATGTCTGTCTGTCTGTTCTCCATACAGGATTATTTGTAAAACATTAATAACCTCGCAGGGCTATATTCCTGCCTTGATTATGAGTTGAAAGTGTTCAAGCTATTATGACCTAATATCAATAGTTAAGGAGATATGCGACATCAAAGTTTGCATTTTTTTTTCAATATTTATGACTTATTTTTTGTAAAACGTTGGACTATCATTACAGTAACTTATATCGAATATTAAAAATTCATTTCCTTTAATACAAGTCAAATAAAAAAATAAAAACCCTCAAATTCCAATTGGAAAATATTCCAATTGGAATTTTTTCAGTGTGTTTATCATTTTATTTAATTTGTATTGAAACGAATGAATTTTTCGTAATCGTTATGAATTACTTTAATGATAGTCCAACGTTTTACAAACAATAAGTTAGAAATATTAACAAAAAAATGCAAACTTTGATGTCGCATATCTTCTTAACTATTGATATTAGGTCATAATAGCTTGAACATTTTCAACTCATAATCAAGGCAGGAATATAGCCCTGCGAGGTTATTAATGTTTTACAAATAACCCTGTATAAATCCACACCGTTTGTCCGATTCGATTCAAATTTTGCATACTCATGCTTCAAGACCCGGCGGGTAACATAGGCAACTTTTCCCCCTATTATTTTACCCCTTCCCCTCCCCATGACATATTTTCAATGGGCGTAAATAAATAAAATAAATAAATATCGCCCCACCCTATATCAGTGACAAGGTTTAGATAAAGGGTGATTTAGTGACGGGATTCACGCAGCTCTGAGACCTCCCGGACGGCCCGATCCCCGATAAACTGTATCAAGTGGTGCCCAATCCATGGGGTAAGCGCCTCAAGCACCATTTGATATCATAGGTGATACTAAAGTGGCGCACCAACGTGTAAGGCCTGTGCGCGTGGCATGCTAAAATCGCGTGCAGAGCGCGCGTTTGCAAAAGGGCTTTTGATATCCATCAACTCTATTAATATCTGCACTTACAGTATACTAAATTGGAGAATTGTTGGAACTTGGATTGTTATTGTTTGTTGTTGTTGGAAAATTGGAATTGTTAGAAGTCCTACCTACAGATTAATTAAAATGATCATTCGTCTATGCTTCGCTCGTGTCTATGGTCCACTGCCATTTGACAATCGTCATTTGCCAGTCGTGCCTCGCGCAATCCGGAACGTGTTAGTACCATGAGCCGCGCTGCCCAAGATGTTCCTGCCGTGAAGCCCGAGCCAGGGTCTGCAGCCGGGAGCGGCGATGAAGGAGCGCCCTACACGGACATGGACGTGTGGCTCCCCGACATCAAGCAGGAGTGCTCCAGGAAGGCCGGCCAGCGCGCCGGTGAGGAGTTGCTTCATTATTGATTCATTCTCAGTGACGAGGCATGCGCGCACCTAATGCGACTTTAAAGGTGTACCTTTAGAGAGTTTTATGACATTAGTTGAATACCCTGTTTTCAAGTATTGGTAAAGTTATCTTTAGACATAATTTCCATCTTACATTTTGCCATTTAATTCACTTTATCTAAGGATAACACGCAAACTATAGACTTTTGTTGTGATATATATATTATGTAGCGAATTCAGAGATTCTTACAAGAGGCGCGTTTTATGAAAAATCATTTATTTATCTTCGAAAAAATCCAAAAAATCGTCATCGTCATTGGTTCGTACAAATAAACCTTATCTAAATGTTTTTATTTATCTAAACCAACTAAACTAACCATGAAATAAAAAGTGTCGTAATATACTCACTCATTCAGAGCGAGCTAAACATTTTCATCTTCACCGATTAATTTGGATTATTTTAAGTCAGGACACCCAAACTACCGACAATCAATCCTTTTACAATAATCCAAAATATTTCTGTTTTCATTACGTTTCTCTATTATCTATGGTTTACGTATGTTATATCCATAGATTTTACTGATGTTATATCCATAGATTTAACGTATAAACTGCAAAATTTTGGAATTAAAAATAAAAACTTAATGCTATTCATTTCTGAAATAATTTTTTGTGAAATCAGTGCCTTCATTTTAGCATCAAACAAACCCTCGAAAAGATCCGGCCCCAAATCATGTAGTCTAAGTATATTTGGAACTTCTGAAAGTAGTGCACATTCGTGTGCCAGATGCTATAGATAAATACTAGAGATGTGTCGTTCATGATTGAAGCATTCACCGCTCAGAATTTATGAACTGTTTAGTTCACTACATCAACCGTCCTCAGTTCTAAATTAAAATCAAAACCCAATAAAAATAAAAGTTTCAACAAATATTTCGACAAAAAATGTTGGCTTCACTTCAAATAAATGGTGGGCACTTACGATATTGATGTAGATTACAGAATTCTGTTGTTTATGGGGGAAAAAGCCCACGCTTTTATTGGGAGAGTGAAGCAAAATAATTTTGTACAAAAATGTATTTAATACCCAGCGTACAAAATCACTTCGGTAGGAAACAAGCCCCGTCTTTTGGAGAGCTCATCAACTGATTTCTCATATAAAATTCAGATTAATTAATTATGATGGATTTTATCGATTAATTAGTGAATCTGATAATTGATTCATATATCGAGAATACGCCTGTGTGCAAAATATAAGCATGGTTGGACATTGGGAAGCGGGTGAACTGTCGATTATAAGATTCCGTCCAGACAAACAGGTGAAGTTTATATAAGCGAGGTAAAATGAATCCAAATTTGGGACCAACGTTTACATGGTCAAGTAGAATTCTATACATATGTAGATGTACCAAAGTTCCAAGTAGTTGTTAGGTTGTCAAACCATTACAACAATTCTGTTGGTTTTTAACACTTCAAAAAAAGGTGAAACTTTGTTTGCTCTAGTAGGAGAGCAGTACACGGAAGTAGGAGCCGTGACCTGCTTGGTGCAACTACAGCTCGCGGTGACACGGAGCCGAGCCCAGGAGACAGGCAACTCTCCGGCTTAGTTGAACAGGATTATTGTTTTTGATTCCAGAAGTAGGTTCCAGCAGTGAGGGCTGGGGAAGTGCGCAGGGACGTGATGTGCAGACAGGTGAGGGGTCTGCAGCCAAGATCGGCGATGAAGGAGCGCCCTACACTGAAATTGACATATCGCATCCTGACATCAAGCAGGAGCACTCCAGGAGGGCCGACCAGCGCGATGGTAAGCAGATGATTCCCTTGGATTATTTATACAAAAAGTAGATTCCGCCCTCCGTGTAGCCGTAACAGAATGATGTATCGGTATATGGAATACGTAGATACTTCAAGGTTATTCTCTTCTACGAAAACGTAATACCAAACTTTTTTTGTACAACTTAAGTTATCGTTACAAAATTTTATTTTATTTATCTAAATTATTTAGTTGCACGCATAATATTGTGTGGGCCAATACATGATTTCACTCAAACATATCGCATTCCATCTAGTCATTTAAAAGCTTTTACGATAAAATTTTTGCACTCCTGTTTAAACCTCCTTTTATTCACCGTGTTTTGAATATCCTTTGGCAGACTATCGAAGATTTTTAGACCTTTGTACGTCATACAATTTTGTGATGTATTTTTATTTTTCTTCGGTAGTCTTATGTTGTCGCTTCCCGTTGTATTGTAAGAATGAAAATCCCTATTCAGCTTCATCCTGTTATCAAAGTATTTGGGTACTAATCTTTGTTATATTTTAAATATTTGCACCAATACATTATACTTTATTCTTTGAATTACTGTTTCTAGTCCTAGGGCATTCAACATTTTTGTTATTTTGGTTCTCCTATTACACTTCAATATTATGTGCATCGCTCTGTTATTTATTTTTTGAAGTTTCTTTAGCATTTTCCACATTTACAAATAAACACAAACTTGCCCACATTCAACAGCTATCAAAATACAGCTCCTCTTTAAATGTGCATAAATTTTTTAACTCAGTCGCCATTGACTTTAACTCAGTGGCCGTAAAAATGTTACATAGATTTTAAGTCAATGTCGCCATAAGCCGTTAAGCACAGATACTAATCCGGACTCTCGATGACAATACTATTTGAACGTCATCTGCATAACCAATCAGCACAGTATTATAAAACATAAAACATTTTTGTAATACGAAAAATATTTACATTGCAGATCTCCTGAGAATACAAGATTCTTTTTCGGAAAATACAAATGTGTTTTCGCCTGCCCCTGGAGACCAGCCAGAATTGGAGACAGTTTGCAACCTTAAAAAATCTCCAAGAAGCTGCACGCTTACTCCAGCTGGTGAGATGTTTTCATCTTCTCAGTGCCTGTTCACGAGCAAGCAGAAAGCATCCCTCTGGATTCACGAGCTCTCGCACACTGGGATTAAATTGTTTTCATGTTCGCAGTGCGATTATTCTTGCAATCGAAAGACAGACATAAAAAGACATGCTCTTACGCACACTAAAATGAAACCGTTTTCATGTTTGCAGTGCGATTATTCGTGCAACCGGATGTCAAACATAAAAAGACATGCTCTTACTCACACTAAAAAGAAACCGTTTTCATGTTCGCAGTGCGATTATTCGTGCAATCAGGCGTCACACTTAAAAATGCATGCTCTTACGCACACTGGAGAAAAATTGTTTACATGTTCGCAGTGTGATTTTTCGTGTATCCAGAAATCAAACCTACAGTTACATGTGCTTAAGCACACTGGAAAAAAATTGTTTTTATGTTCGAAATGCGATTATTCATGCAATAGGAAGTCAGACTTAAAAAGACATGCTTTTGCGCACACGGAAAAGAAACCGTTTTCATGTTCGCAGTGTGATTATTCATGCAATCAGAAGTCTCACTTAAAAATACATGCTCTTACGCACACTGGTGAAAAATTGTTTTCATGTTCGCAGTGCGATTATTCTTGCAATCAGAAGTCAAACTTAATTAGACATGGTCAGACGCATACTGGAAAGAAACTGTTTTCATGTTCGAGGTGCGATTATTCTTGTAATCAGAAAATTAGCCTTAAATCACACGTGCTTAAGCACACTGGAGAAAAACTCTTTTCATGTTCGCAGTGCGATTATTCTTGCAATCAGAAGTCAAACTTAAAAAGACATGGTCAGACGCATACTGGAAAGAAACTGTTTTCATGTTCGAGGTGCGATTATTCTTGTAATCAGAAAATTAGCCTTAAATCACACGTGCTTAAGCACACTGGAGAAAAACTCTTTTCATGTTCGCAGTGCGATTATTCTAGCAATCAGAAGTCAAACTTAAAAAGACATGGTCAGACGCATACTGGAAAGAAACTGTTTTCATGTTCGAGGTGCGATTATTCTTGTAATCAGAAAATTAGCCTTAAATCACACGTGCTTAAGCACATTGGAGAAAAACTCTTTTCATGTTCGCAGTGCAATTATTCTTGTTACCAGAAGTCACACTTAAACAGACATGTTCTTAGACACACTAGAAAAAAACCGTTTACATGTTCGTAGTGCGATTATTCGTTCAATCAGAAGTCACAAATTTCAAGTGATTCACTACCACTGAAAACCAATAATTAGCTTTTATGTTTACCATTCTTTGCATTTACTATACTATAAATAATAAATACTTATCCTACAAGAACATTTACTTTCATCTTTTTAAATACTTTTAATTGTTTTATTATATTTTATTTTATTAAATATCCGATTCAGATCATTTTTTTTCCTTTGTCTATAATTGAATTAATTAACACCATTATTAGATTGTAAACTTTTAATTATTACTATTACTCAATTTTAATTGGCAATAAGATTGATTCATAAATTTTATATAAATACTAAATATTCTTGAACATTATACTACTGTAAGAGCACTGTCTGCTATAATACAGTAAACTACTAGTGTAGCAGGCAGGGCGTCAAATCAATTTAGTGTTTACTTGCTGCCAAGACTCAGCAACAATGAAAAAAGCTTAATTTAATTTTGTAAACACTGTAAAATTGTAAACATTTGTAACATTGAATAAACATTGAATTGAAATTTAAAACTATGATATGTGCAGTTTTGGACGAAACTCCGTAGTCTCCAAAGGCGCACTGAACGATCCGTCAAAACACGACTCAGGACTCTCCGCGTCGCGGCATATTCCCGATGTTTATACCCGATTTCTGGTATTTTCGAACTTCCTAGATTATTCTAGTCTTAAGGAAAGGTTCTCATCGCTTTTAGGCTGTTCCAGATGTTTGACGCTTTCCGAATCTATAGACGATTATAGCCTTTTCTAGAGCCTTCCAGAGCGTTCTTCTAATGTGCGTTTTAAGGGATTCGGACAGTACGGTCTATCATTCCGTGACAATATTGCAGGGGCGTACAGTGGGAACATCACAGCATGACGTTTACGTAACCAATTATTTGAAAAAAAAATGGAATTTAACAAATATTTCGTTATATTTCTATCACAATTTTTATCATTGCGTTCACATTTTGAAATATCATAAAAATCAGTAGCATACATATTTCTCTTTATTTTTCAAAACACACGTTTACAAAAAAGTCATGCTTTAATGTTCCCGTTGCACGCGCCTGCAATGTAGATACCATGTGAAAGGTTATTTTTATTATAATTTCAATTTTTTCATATTCTATATTGTCTTGTATGTGGTTTAACAAACGTATGAATATAATGATCACGCATGTAAAAATATATTAGGTATATATCAAATAGACATTTAAGGTCTTCTATATTAATATAACAAAATTTAGCTTCTTAATTTAATTTCCTTTATTTTATTGTTTTATTTCACTTGTTGCTTATGGAATATTATCATGTTTGTTTAATTTTTTGTAATGACTCGTCCATATCAGGTTTATGAGGTTGGATGGTTTTATTTTCTATGTATAATTAATGTTCTATATCGATAATGTAATTGCAAAGTGTCCCGATGTAATAAAATATGTTTTGTGCTTTAATAGTACAAAATAAATCATTAAGAATTACACTAAAAAGAAGTCGATACTCAAGAATCAATGTGATGTTAGAAAGCTTACAAATAATGACCTTTAGACGAATAATTAAATTTAATGTACTTCTATTTATATATAAAATTATTAATGGACACAACAATACATTTGAATTATTAAGAAAAATAAAAAAAACAACATGAACATGACCACTGTACAAGAAGGAAAGATGAAATAAGATTACCATAACTAAATCACTATTTATTTATGACACGACATCGGGGTGGGTTTCATGGGTGTATAGCGAGCGCAATAATGTTTTTATTAGAGGTATTTAAAGATGCTGGTTCGGCGTCCAATGGCCTAAGATCTCCAGCAATTCGGAACTCTCGATTATTGCAAAACCTCTGCTAGTGTGGGTGAGAATGAATGAAATGCCAGACAATCAAGCACCGTTCACAAGAACTGTATCTGTATCGCATTCCCGCCACGAGAACGTTTGTTTTAACGAACCTTTATGAATTATTTATAAATTACTTTCTTGCAAAGCGATTCTAAAAGCAGGACAGCTCGGTGAACACGTAATTTTCTCTAAGTATTCCGCCAAATTGTTATAACGGTGTAATAAAAAGAATAGAACTCGTTCATCTAAAAGTGAATTGTTACTCTAAAGGTTGAAACATTCTACTAAAACGCGACGCGAGGGGACGTGACGTGTCGACACTTGATGCGAATCGTGCACACATACAACACGCCACGTGATGCTACAACACGCTTTGCTAGTGTCATAGAAGGACGGAGGTGTATTGACGTGGCCGTGGATTTACTATTTAAAGCGACGATGAAGATATTGAAGGAGATTTATTGCAGATTTTAGGAATATATTTTATTCAGAAACATTCTATACCGATTGTAGAAATTCCAAATTAGTTTACGGTTCTTTGTTTTGAACGGTTCATGGTGAAAATAAACCGAACAATAGTTCGTCAATGCACTACCTATCTCTAGTCGTTAGCGAAGGGAAAAACTACATTTTAAAATGAAGACTACAACACACACGTTCACCTGTTTGAAGATTACAAAGTGTACACTACATTTGTAGTGTTCACTTTATAGTCTTGAAGTGAACTAATTGTAGTAATAAGAAGTGCTTCTGGAAAAGAGTGCTAATAGAAAATTTTCAAAACAAAACCATGGAGGGGGGGGTTGTTTCAATTTCCGGAGATTTCTTCATTCAGTCCCAAAATTTTCCAAACCATGGCGAAGGGGTTGTTTGGATTTCCAAAACTGTTTTCATTTATCTACATCGACTTCCCAAAAATTTCACATAAAAAATGTACTATTTGAAGTACGTACTCGTACTTTCAATAGCTTTGAAGTGTGTATACTTTGTAGTATTCGCTTAAAAATGAAGTATGTACTTTCAATAACTTTGAAGTGTGTGTACCTACACTCCAAAAGGTGTGAAATGCACACTTTAATGTAATGTAGTACTACATTGTAGTAGTACGGAGCGGACCCATCACTACTAGTCGTCTCTATGGTCGGCTGTCATTTGACTAAATCCATTTACTATTACGGACTTGCGCTAGCCAGAAAGTAGTGCAAACATGGATCTTGCTGATCAAGATGTTCCTGCCGTGAAGTCCGAGCCAGGGTCTGCAGCTGGGAGCGGCGATGAAGGAGCGCCCTACATGGATGTGGACATTTCGTATCCTGACATCAAGCAGGAGTGCTCGGAGTACACCAGGAAGACCGACCAGCGCGCCGGTGAGTATTGCTTCGGTATTGATTCATTCTCACCTAATGTAACCGTTTAAGATTAATGAAAATGCAATAGTCTATAAATTAGATAAGTCGATAAATCTTAAACTGCGGATTTCATGTGCCAGTCGCCACAGACAATATACGCTCCGTAGAGATGGGTCGTTCGTGAACGGACTTTTCAACGTTCTGCACTAATGAACTGTTCAGTTCACTTTCGCCAAAGACCGTTCAATAGTTCAGTAGCCGTAAATTAAAAAAATCTTAAAAATGATTGTTTGAGAATAGATTTTCGCTAGCAACACATGTAGTCTCTGTCATAGTGGCTATTTTAATTTCGTACTGGCCGCAGGAATCCGACCTGAATTATTAAAATGGCAAACTGTTCATCAATGTACTTGAATATTTGTATCACAAAATTGACCCAAAATAAGTCATTTCTATGTAGATTATAGAAGTACCAAAGTCCCAACAAGGAAATTGTTAAAACGTCTAAACATTCATCAATTCTGTTGGGCTTTTGAGACTTTATTTTCTAGTTGCAGAGCGTGCCAGCACCTCCCGTGCGACCTTACACAGCGCATTCCCACCTCTAGATCCTGCAGAATTACTTGTTTTAGTATTATGCGGCGGGTGGAACATGGTGGATACCCAGAAGCGAAGGGAAAAACTACATTTCAAAATGAAGACTACAACACACACGTTCACCAGTTTGAAGACTACAAAGTGTACACTACATTTGTAGTACAAACTACACGAAGTGAACTAATTTATTGTAGTACTACGAAATTGTAGTACTAATGAAGTGAAGTAATTGTAGTACTAATGCAGTGAAGCAATTGTAGTACTACAAAATTGTAGTATTATGGTACAACATAAATATCTTCTTATTTTTTCCCAAAATAGAAAGTTTGGTAACTAAAAAAAATATATGTATATATCGAAGACAAATACCGACATTTTTCGGTAAAATATCATTTGGCGACCTAAAAAAAAAGGTCAACGGGGAAAATATATCAATATTGCCGACATTTTTCCCAAAGTAAAATTTGGACCTAAAAAAAAATTACTATTTCAATAACTTTGGTGTCTGTACTTTGTAGTGTTCACTTTAAAATGAAGTGTACTATTTGAAGTATGTACTTTATGTATGTAACTTTGAAGTGTTTGTAGTTTGTAGTGTGCACTTCACTTCGAAAGGTGCGAAGTGTACGCTTTAATGTAATATAGTACTACATTGTAGTAGTTTGGGTTTTTTTTTTATTTATAATTGGAATCAAAGTTGACAATCCCTTAATTATTCCCTAACAACACCCCTCCCCACCACCCCCTTTCTATTTACTCCGCCTACTCTCTTCCCACTAGTTAAATATATATAGATTATTTAATTATATCCAGTTATCATTATGTCCCTCATATTTTCCGGATTTTCGATGACTTTAAAATTTGAACGTCATACTCATTATAAAATCTTTAAATAAAATAACTATTTATATAACATCACTTTATTGAATTTACATCAACTAGTTTCAACTCACAGCTGAGTCTTTATCAGGGTTCAGTATTAAGTAAACAAAAACAGATTTACAAACAATCAAGAAAGTATTAAGGGAAGAAAGAGACAGAACGTCAACTGTGGTGGGGGTTGGGTGAAAGAGAGAGGGTATGGGTGGGCGCAGTTAATTGGAAGGGCAATATATCTAGAATTGGACTATGCGAAAAATGTAGTTGTTTATTAAGTATATATTTTTTTAGCTATTTTTAATGATTTTTTGTATTCTAAAAGTCTAAGGGCCGGTTGTTTCAAGTTGGATTAAAGTAAGCGTTCTTTTAAAGCATAGATTTTTACGTTCTCCACCAATCAGACGATCCGTTTTCGTAAAAATCTATGCTTTAATCGACCGCTTACTTTGATCGAACTTGAAACAACCGGGCTTAAGTGTCTCACCTCAATGTTTTTACTTCGTGAGAAAAAAAAATTTAAATACAAAAATATTTGCATTGCAGATATCCTGAGAATACAAGATTCGTTTACGGAAAATCCGATTGTGTCTTCACCTGTCCCTGGAGAGCAGCTTGGGAGCACTGGAGAAAAACTATTTTCATGTTTGCAGTGCAATTATTCTTGCAATCGGAAGCCACACTTAAAAAGACATGCTCTTACGCATACTGGATATAAACTGTTCTCATGTTCGCAGTGCAATTATTCATGCAATCAAAAGTCAGACATAAAAATACATACACTGAAGCACACTGGAGAGAAACTATTTTCATGTTCACATTGCGATTATTCGTGCAATCTTAAGTCGCTCTTAAAAAGACATGCTCTCACTCACACCGGAGAGAAAATATTTTCATGTTCACATTGCAATTATTCGTGCAATCAAAAATCACACTTAAAAACTCATGCTCTTACGCATAGTGGACAAAAACTATTCACATGTTCACAGTGCAATTATTCGTGCAATCAGAAATCAAGCTTAAAGATACATGCTCTTACCTACACCGGAGATAAACTATTTTCTTGTTCACATTGCAATTATTCGTGCAATCAGAAGTCGCACTTAAAAATACATGCTCTTACCCACACCGGAGATAAACTATTTTCTTGTTCACATTGCAATTATTCGTGCAATCAGAAGTCGCACTTAAAGAGACATGCTCTTACGCACGCCGAAAATAAATTGTTTTCATGTTCGCAGTGCAATTATTCATGCAATCAAAAGTCGGACATAAAAAGACACACGCTTAAACACACTGGAGAGAAACTATTTTCATGTTCATATTGCGATTATTCGTGCAATCTGAAGGCAAACTTAAAAAGACATGCTCAAAAGCATTTTTGAGGGAAAATGTTTCCGTGTTCGCAGTGCGATTATTTATGAAATTGGAAGTCAGACTTGGTCATACTAACACTGGAGAAAAACTATGTTCATATTTGCATTGCAATTATTTGTGCAATCATAAGTCAAGCTGAAAATTACATGTGCTTAGGCACACTGAAAAAATACTTTTCATGATCAAACTGCAATAATAAAATCAATGTATTTTCATGCACCCAGCAAATAAAAAAATTATGTTCACAGTGAAATTATTGGCATCCAGTTTAAAAGATATGCTCATACGCACATTAGCGAATAACTGTCACTATGGAGTTATTCGTGTAGTTGTATAACATATCTAACTGTCCATATTTTGCATACACTGAAGAAAGTCTTTTTGCTTGTTCACATTGCACTTATACGTGCAATCGTAATTGCACTTATAATCTTATTTTTATTAATTATTCTTTTAACTCGATATATTTTTAATGAATAAATCGGAAAAGATTACAGAATTATTTATTTTGTTTAGATTGTATGATTATTAGAACATTGTATGATTATTAGAACATTGTATGATTATTAGAACATTGTATGATTAGATTTTATTAAATTTTTGAAAAAAAATATTTATATTTCAGAAGTTTACTACTATATAACAGACTTAAAATTTAGATGTGTACATCATCCCCTTAGAGGTAAAACTCACTAAGTGACATTAGACTACTTTTGAGATAATGAGGTTTAAACATTCAAAACGTGATATTAACAAAAATACAAGTAATTTGTTGTTGTTTTTTTTTTTTGCAGTGTTGTAAATAATTTAAGAGTGCATAACGTATAGTAAAAATATTCAAGATAAATCTATATTTCCTAATAATAAATAGGTTTTTTGCACTTAGTGACCTGGACAGAAAAAAAAGATGCTTTACTAAATAATTTTTCTTAGGGAATGGTGTTTTAATACACTATCATTTCAAATTAATAAGTTGTATTTTAGTTTAAAAAAAACATAGTAATAACATTTTTACAGTATATCAATAATCTTCTTCGCTAGCACTTTTTTCATCATCGGCTGGCTCTGGAGTCTTATTATTTCATTTTTTCTGAAACAATAATGATAATAATAAATTATGATTGATAAATATGATAAACATTTACTACTATTATTAGAATTTTTTTTTTATCTAATGTCGATCCAGATGTAGTGAAACAGCGCAGCGCCTAGATAAATGGGTTATGATTTTTCCGAAAACGGAATATTATCGAATTTCAAATATTATAATATAAGTAATTTAAAAATATGTTTTTAAAAGAAATTAAGTAATTTCGTTTATTTAGTTATTTATTATTTATACACACGTTATGATAAGCTATACTAGTCATATTATAAAAGTAAAATATGTTCATGAAATTGAATATTTGGAATTCCCATACTAAATATTTATTTATTTAGTTATTTATTTATTTAATGTTTATGGAAGACCAACAGCACAAAAAAAAAGCATAGAAAACATTGATACAATATAGATGGCCAATTACAGGTCTCCACATTTAGAAATATATTAATTAGATAGAAAGAAAGAATAAAAAATT
Organism: Agrypnia vestita; assembly: GCA_016648135.1. NCBI lineage: Eukaryota > Metazoa > Arthropoda > Insecta > Trichoptera > Phryganeidae > Agrypnia > Agrypnia vestita. Next base: position 111,755 of record JADDOH010023301.1, on the reverse strand, counting down.
TAAGCAAACAGAAATATGTCAGTAATGATAAACATTTATGATATACTAAGGCATATTAATTATATAGAAAGAAAGAATAAAAATTTAAACAAACAGAAATATGTCAGTAATGATAAACATTTATGATATACTAAGGCATATTAATTATATAGAAAGAAAGAATAAAAAAATTTAAACAAACTGAAATATGTCAGTAATGATAAATATTTATGATATACTAAGGCATATTAATTATATAGAAAGAAAGAATAAAACATTTAAACAAACAGAAATATGTCAGTAATGATAAATATTTATGATATACTAAGGCATATTAATTATATAGAAAGAAAGAATAAAAAATTTAAACAAACAGAAATATGTCAGTAATGATAAATATTTATGATATACTAAGGCATATTAATTATATAGAAAGAAAGAAAAAAAAATTTAAACAAACAGAAATATGTCAGTAATGATAAATATTTATGATATACTAAGGCATATTAATTATATAGAAAGAAAGAATAAAAAATTTAAACAAACAGAAATATGTCAGTAATGATAAATATTTATGATATACTAAGGCATATTAATTATATAGAAAGAAAGAAAAAAAATTTAAACAAACAGAAATATGTCAGTAATGATAAATATTTATGATATACTAAGGCATATTAATTATATAGAAAGAAAGAAAAAAAAATTTAAACAAACTGAAATATGTCAGTAATGATAAATATTTATGATATACTAAGGCATATTAATTATATAGAAAGAAAGAATAAAAAATTTAAGCAAACAGAAATATGTCAGTAATGATAAACATTTATGATATACTAAGGCATATTAATTATATAGAAAGAAAGAATAAAAAAATTTAAACAAACATAAATATGTCAGTAATGATAAATATTTATGATATACTAAGGCATATTAATTATATAGAAAGAAAGAATAAAAAATTTAAATAAAAGAAAAAGAAACTTAATTATTACGTGGAAAAAAATTCAGCACTCAAAATTATTCTTAATCTTGTGTGGCTGCACTTGAACAGATCAATATCCAATAATCTTATCAGTTTATTGAATGCATCGCATACCCTCAAGAAATATGAATTCCGACGATAGTTGGATGAGGTAAAATCAATGTGAAAGACTGGGTTGTGTCTACGAGATCTACAGGGAACATGGAATTTTAGTCTATTTAATAGTTCAGGACAGTCGACGTTGCCTGATACAATTTTTAGTAGGTACATCAAATCACCTATTTCCCGACGTCTGTATAAAGGTAGGATGTGATATTTTTTGCATGAACTGTCATAATCGTCAGAAACGCAATTGAATTTAAAGTTGAGAAAGCGAATAAATTTTTTTTGAATTTGTTCCAAGCGATTTACATAGATCATATACTGGGGGTTCCATACTTGCGTTGCATACTCGAGTTTGCTTCTGACAAAAGTGCAGTAGAGTACTTTCAATGTCTCTACACACTTAAAATCTTTAGACATTCTCATGATGAAACCTAAAGCCCTATAAGCCTTACTTATAATAGAATCGATATGTTCGTCGTATAATAATTTTCTTTCATTGATCACCCCTAAATCTCTGATTGACGTAGCTGTTTCTAATTGTTCTCCTTTTAGTCTATAGTTAAATGGTATTATATTCTTTTTGCGTGTGAAAACTACACAAGAACATTTTGAGGGATTCAAATCAAGTTTATTTAATTTACAATAATTATCTAACCGTAGCAAATCATCTTGTAGATTGAACGAATCGTAAATACTAGAAATTGGTTTAAAAATTTTTCATATCGTCAGCAAAAATTAGGACATTAGAGTGACGAAAGCAATCGTGAATATCGGAAATGAAGATTATAAACAACAATGGCCCCAGCAGTGATCCCTGAGGTACTCCGCTGGGAACTACAACCCAACTCGATATGTAATTGCTTACTACCACAGCCTGAGTTCTATTATCGATGTAGGATGCAAACCATCTTAGCAAGTCACCACGTATTCCGGCCAAGAAAAGCTTATTAATCAACAGATGATGATCTATTCTATCAAACGCCTTACTATAATCAGTATAGATCACATCTGTTTGAAGTCCTTTATCCATTTTATCAGTTAGAAAGTCATTAAAGAGGATTAGATTGGAGACGGTTGATTTCCCTTTGATGAATCCGTGTTGATCTGGATGAAAGGAGTGATGAAGAGCTGCATAGACTTGATCGTATATAACCTTCTCGAAAACTTTAGCAATTGTGCACAATTTAGAAACAGGTCTATAATTTGCGACGTCTGATTTCGAGCCTTTTTTATGAATCGGCGTAATAAATGCCGATTTCCAGATATCTGGCACAAATCCATCCTTAATAGAATTTTTAAATAAAATTGTTAGAGGTACAGCAATTATATCAGCACATTTAATTAAATATATTGGTGGTATTTGATCAGGTCCAGCAGATTTATTTATATCAAGATGCTTTAATTGATTTATTATGTTCGATTTACTGACTTCTATTGATGAAATGAAACAATCGGTGATTGGTTCGTAATTGGACAGAGAATTCGTATTTTGAGTACTTGAAGAGGGATTAGAAAACGTAGAATAAAAATAATCGGAAAAATAGTTACATATGTCGGATCCTGATGTGGCAGTATTGAGACCGTATGTCATATTACTTGGCAGGTTGAATGATTTAGATTTTGATTTAATAAATGACCAGAACGTTTTGGGGTTACGTACTACAGACTCCTCTATTTTAGAGATGTAATTCAAGTAACATTCGTTTTCCAATGACTTGGCTCTATCGCGTAAAATATTAAAAGATAATTCGTCAGATTTATTGCCATAAATTTTAAATTTACGAAAGTACTTGAATTTTTCTCTGATAATTTTTTTGAGTACCGCAGTGTACCAAGGAGGGAAATTATCAAAATTTCCCGTCTTGCATGGTACGCATTTGTCGCGAATAGTGTAAAGTACCTGGTAAAATGATCTCAATGCTTGCTCAACGGGCTTATCCGCTAGCAATAAATCTTGTTTAGTTCATTATTAATAACCTCAAAGTTAGCACGATGATAACAATATTTCGTTCGAGGTGCTGGTTTCAGTGAATGGAAGTCAATAAAATTAGCCGTTATTGTCAATGGTTTGTGGTGGGGATCCACAGATACTAATGGGTCAAGACATTCTGAAACTCCGACCAATTCGTTGCAAAGAACCAGGTCCAAAATCCGCCTATTGTCGTTATATACCCCATTGAATTGATGGAGATCAAACATATTGGTAAAATTGATAAATTCACACTCGTCATTTGTGTGGTAATTGGTAGGTGAGAAGTAACAGGAGGAGGTATCGAAATTCCATTGGATTTTGCTCAAATTAAAATCGCCTAAGATTAAAATATGATCATTGTGATTGGATGTTAAGATATTGCTTACTTTTTCTACAAAATTATTCAATTGTTTAGAAAAACAATATCCTTGATTTTGTGCACATAAATAAAGAACACATACATGCAATTTTTTAGAAGTACGGGTATTCGAGTTATTCAGGTGGATAGTAATCCATATATCTTCAGCTGAAGAGGACCAAGATGGTTGCGGATAAACATTTAGATTAATCCGTGACGCAATTAAGACACCTCCACCGTATTTTTGATTAGTTTCTTCGTAATTACGGTCGCGTCGCCAAAACCAAATAACGACTATCAAACAATTCAGCGTCGCTTATGCTATCTGTTAACCACGTTTCAGTTAAGCACACTAGATCATAATTAGCCATAGAAATATTGCGATAAAAGTCACTTGATTTGGTTCGTAGACCTCTCACGTTCTGATAATAAACGGTAAACCTATTAGATGTCGACATCTATTAATTAAAAATGAAAGATAACGACATAAAAATTCGAATAACTATCAATGAGAATAAATAAAGTACACAATTGATATTGGGCATGCGAGGTATTCAACTTTGTTAATGAGATATGAGTATTGAACTGAAGAAACAAATTTCGTAAATTTGACAAGTGCAGGTATATTCAAATATAGCTCGTTCGTTTTTAATTAATGAAACAGCCATAAATAATGTGGAGCTAGTGAGATGAATATAATAGAGTTAGAAAAATAGAAAAGACTGTTTGATGTAATCAGTGATCTTTTCAGGGTGCATTTACCGAGCTTCAATGACAAGTGCAACGCCAGTATAAGATATGTGAAATCGTAAATATGCCAGTTGATAAGGAGATAGACAATAAAAAGTATATTAAATATGGACAATCTAGAGAAAGTAATAAGAAAAATGAGAGACATGGAGATAATAATAAAATAGTAAAAAGAAACGAGATAATAATAAATTGCTATCGAGATTGTGTAGAAAGGTAATATGAGAATGTCAAACGTTGCAGTAGTGGAAACGTAGTAGTAATATAGTCACAGTTTGTCCAGGTCCTGTTCGTTCCGAATGGTGACAATTTTAGCGGTATCTGTAGATCGTGCGAGGATGAGGCTGTCTTTGACCCATACATACTTGTACTTTTTTACGGCTGCTCGTTCGCGTACTTCCCGATAGAGGATTTTATTTTGTAGAGTGAGGTGCTCGTTAATGAAGATCCGTTGGTCTTGGTTGCCTAATCCGAGGCGATGTAATGTGAGATGGCTTCGAGATTGGCGCGCATGAGCAATGACTTCATTGCGCATAATCTTGGATGACAGCTTCACTATGATGTTTTTTTAGGACGAGTTGAGTTCACTCGATGGGGGACACGGACTACATCTAGGATATCCCGTTTAGAAATGGGAAAGTTTATTGCACTGCCCACATCTTCGATTATTTTCATTAGGTTTTCATTCCGCTTCTCCGGTATCATCTGAATCTCTAGGTTGCAGTTGCGATTCACTTGCTCTATATTATTTAGTTGTGTAGTGATTACTTTAGAGGTATCTTGCAAGCGCTCGATGTCCGAGGTCAGTTTTTTTATTGTAATGAAATTTTCCTTTGATTCTTTTAAAAGTTCCTCATAACTTTCGGCGAAAAAATTTAGTGATTTTTGGATGTCCTCAACGGTTGACAGCTTTTCTTTTATTGACATGAGTTCCACGGACACTTTCGTTTCGATCATAATAGATATTTCTTTTTTTAGGTTGGCAAAAAAATTAGTTGTAAACTCATCTAATTTTATTTGCAATAAACCGTCAATATCTTTGATGCTGACGCAATGTGTATGGGCACTTTTATTTATCGGGGCGTTGGTTTTATCACTTGGCAGCACTGTTTCTGGGCTCTTGGAGGTACCTTGTCCGCCGCTAGATGTCGCTGTATTGCACTTGTTTACCTTACATGAATGACATTTCCAAACGGTTTTGTTTTGTTTGTTCATTTTTCTGAATTTGGTTTCTGTTAATCCCGCACAATTAAAGTGGTAATAAAAAAGGCATTGAGAGCAAAGGATTTCATCTCCTGCATGACAAACCTCTTTACAGCTGTGACAGTGCATACTGGATGTGAAAAAACGAGGTAGGTAAGACAAAAAATTAAGACAAGGATATAATTTTACTTGTACCTTGATTGAGAACTCTTGATAAGCAAACTTCTTGTGTTTTTACTATTTTTTATTCTTTTTCAACACTTTACTGAATATCGAGAGTTGATAATTTCGTTTGCACACGTTGTATTTACAAATTTTAAGGAGAAGAATATTTATATTACTGTAGGTAATGGTACCATAGACTAGAATGATGATGAATGATATGAACAAAAAATTAACAAATTTAAAAGATTACTATTTGTAAAAAGAAGTTGGTTATTTCTTACTTATCCAACTGTAACACATTATACTTTTAATGTTAAATTTTTAAACCCTTATTAATATCAAAAGAATAATCCATTTCTAATAGGTGATAAGAAGATTAGGAAAAATTACTGCGACGTCCAAGGAGTGCGCGTTTTTTTTTGCTGAATCCTGTCCTTGATATAACGACTATAAATAATTTGTTTAATAAATATCCATATTTCACTCCGTATTTTGTTGCAACGGTTTACCTATCTGAGGTTGCGCCTTGAGACGCCTGGAACAGCCAAGAAGCGAAACCTTCTCCTAAGCACTAGAAATGAAAATAATCTTCTCGAGAGTTCGAAGGATTAGCGTATCGAGAGTTTTTTTTGACAATTCTATCGGTGCGAAGTGAGGTGCGGGCGACGGCATGTATGGCCGGTCGTGGAATTTCGGGGCGATAGATATGGAGAAATATAATCGAACGAATTTTTACCAGTAGTGGCGAAATAAATAAGTGTGACTTTTATGTGTGAGAATTGGATGGAATGTTCTAACCACTGTTAAATAAGTGTTACCCAGCGATAACAAAAAGTTCATAGTCGAGTGATGGATTGAGGAATAGTATGATTTCATCAGAATTAATTTAATGAGTGATTTGTCGTTTTATAAATAGTTAATCTACAGTGGTTTTATATAATATTGTCAATAATATTGTCTCCTAGTCACGATCCGGGACAATATTATTCTTATGGTAGAATGGTAGAAATGGCAGAATCCAAAGAAAGAACACATGGGTGTGGTCATAAAAAATGATATCATCGCAGTCAATATTTTGTTTTCGCCATTATCACAAAATACTTGCTTATATAAAGCCATTGAATTTAATTAGAAAACCTTTTGTAATGTTGTACTCATCTCAGTGGCCTCTAATTTGGTCCACAATTTATGGGATGAACCCTTGTAACATGCAATTGGTTATTAATGCAATGGCGGTTACTGTTAACCGCGCGCGCTGTTCAAATTAAAATAAAGACTCCAGACAATACAAATACGTGGTTTGAATGCAACATGAGAAAACATTTTCGTTGTTGTATAAATAAGATAAAATTAGGGTGAGAATATCATATTTCATTTTTTCGAAATTATTTCCATAACCTAATATAGAGTCAAAACTCAGATTATCCAAAAAGCAAGATCATTTGAAATAGAGTAAAGAATGAGTACTAAAAATTATCTACTATTGGATTGGAGCAACACACTTTGATAAATAATAAACTTCATTTTAAAAGAGTTTTTTACAGTAGAACTGCTTCCGAAATTTATCAATCTTGCTCACTAACGCACTTTTAACTTAGAATGGATTGACAAATGGTGTCGATATATATATATATATATATATATATATATTATATATAGCTACGTTTCTCTGCGCCCCGCTCCAGTGCTTAAAATCTTCGGGCTTCTTCCACATTTCTGGACGTTTCAGAACCTTCTAGGAGCTCTTTGATGCATCTTTTTCTTCATTCCTTATTGTAACAGTATATAAGATGTGCAATTTTCTTTGTGTAGTTTTCTGGGATATTTTGCAATGTGGTATACATTGCAAAATATCCCAGAAAACTACTCTGAACGATTTTTCGGATCCCATTGCAGGGCTGAAGGGACGAATTAGTGTTGATGTTAAGTTAAAGTATGTGGAATTCGTACCAAAATGCATAAAACCACCAATCTAGGCCACATACAAATACAGTGGCAAGGAATGTTATATAAATTTGTAATTGGCATAATTGTAAAAACCATTATTTCATATTTTTAAGATTGTTATTTTGCTGTTAATTTTCCCCAAAACAAAATAAATAAATAAATAATTAAGAAAATTGAGGCACGAGCAACACATCAGCATTTCGGACGATTTATTCACACTCACACAGCCACACTCCAAGACTCCTTTGTTCGTAAATTATATAAAAGAGCACACGCCCTAGGTAGGCATGTCGGTCCTCCGTAGACCTCCGGCATGTGGCCGGAGGCCATGGCTCTTAGAGTGTCTATCATTGTCTTTCTAATCATACCAATGTATATTTTGTACTTATTTTATCGAGATAATAAATCATTAAATATTCTACGCCTTTGGAGCTTTTCCGTCGCATGACGGTGGTGACCCGAATAAGCAATTGCTCCATACAAACTCTAAATCCCCAAAAGTATTGGCCTGCAATACCGTGCCAAAAGCAAGGCGTGTCCTAGTTTGCGTTAAGTTACCAGTCTCCGACACGGTATTACAGGGTTACCCAGCGATAGTAAAAAGCTTATAGACGAGTGATAAACTGCGAAATGCTGTGATTTATAGAATAATGAATTAATATAATTTGTATAAAGTGACTTTGTCCATTTAATGATTAATCAATCATTAATTAATAAATTATTACTTTATTTCCAGTGTTTTCATTTCATCATCCCAAAACCACAATCCGTGACAATAATAAAAAATTAAAATAAACAGTTCTGGTGTAAAATAAATAAAAAATTTAATAAACTGCTTTTCAATGTTAAAAGTAATATTAAAAATGATGAAATACCGTATTCTCAAAAGAGACTTCTAAAATGCAATCAACTACCACGTCAGTCAATCTTCGGTGGTTTCTCTAGGGAACCGAGACTTATTTTATTTTTGGTGAGAGACCTTGAAATTTGAGTAAAAATACTTCGTACACTTAAAATATATGTAGATATTACGTATTTTTAAATTGAAGTTGGATAACTTTTTAAGAAATAAATTTAATTAATTAATTTTTTGGAAAAGTTTGACCAAAGTCTGGGTTACTGGAACGCATTCGGCCTTTAGATCCTTCAGCGATTCTGTCTTTATCTTCTCGAAGTTTGAAAAGCATCGTCCTTTCAAGAAACCGCAGGGGACAAGAAATTTTCCAAAAGTAAGAAACAAAGCACATCGTACTAAAATCCAACATGGCTACTAATATTAAAATTCACCAGGGATAAGTGTATCTACCAATACAAAAACAAAATGACCATGGAAATCGTACAACCCGCGATATTCGAAAGTTTTTCGTTTTTTGGACCAAACCGAGTTTTAAAAGTGATAGATCCTCTCATTGGCAGGTGAAGTATTAAACTAACTACATTTAAAAAAGAAAAAATAAGGATTACATATATTTTAAGTATAAAAACTAAAAAAACCAAACTATTATTACTCAAAACAAATATGTTCACAATATTTGTTTTGAGTAAGGTCAAATTTTTTAGAACACAATTACCTACTAGATTTTTTCCCAGTTGGGGATCATCATTAATCAATTAAGGTATGTCTAACAGAGACGAATGTATATGGGAAAGTAAGTATGAAAATATTTTTTTGGGGCGTCTAAAGGTTGTCTTAAGGCTGGCTAAAATGATCACTTAGTTACTATCACAGATATGCGGAGAGGACAGAGTGCCACACTCTTTTGTCCCGACATACAACTCTCGCCTCATCCACATTTATACATTCGCATGCAAGCTCGACGGTTGTTGAGGCCTCTAATGGAACCATTTTCCAATATCTGGTTAATCTGGTCAGGCCACGTCTTCAACGGTCGCCCTCTCTTTCTGGCGTTGTCAACACTAGCGTTATGTATCTTTTTTATTATTCTTTCCTCATTCATGCGTTCAATATGCCCAAACCACCTGAGCGACCCTTTTTTAATTCTATTATTTAAGCTAAGATCAGCATTACATCACTTTATATAATTTTACGTTTCCACCTACGATCGACCACACATCTATCAAATTTGGATATATGGTTATAAGTTGGATATAAGTTGTATATATGGTATATATTATGAAACTTGCTTACTTTATTTAATTCTATGCTATCGCTGTCTGTGGTTGAAATTTGTCATTCACAGGAGACAGGATATAGATGTTGCCGCTGGTAAATGATACTTCGATATTTATTGTTCATGCTGAAGAATCCAGTAATTGTGTTTCGCTTTTTCTCGCTTTCCTGCAATCTGTGGGAGTGATTTCGTGAAAATGGATGGAAATGCGTAACAGGAAACTGGACGCTGGGGAAGCGCGTGCTATTTCATTTGACCAACGAGCGCGCGCCGTGATAGAGTTGGCCATTAGATGGTATCAACCCATTTTTCGAGAGGTTGGTACTGTATTAATAAATGTATATGATGTTAAAGAAAACACATTATGATAGTGAAGTTGCAATTTCAGAACGAAGTTCCGTGAATTTTAAACAATTTTTATTGATCAATTAGAAAAGACGTACAGAAAAATCAAATTAACGAAAAAAAATTTAATTGCGCTACCGGGATTTGAAATTCATTAATAAATACATTAATATATGTATTAAAATTAATGTATTTATAAATGAATTTTTAATAATAAGTGTCTGAAAGAGGTGCAGATCATTGATAAAAAATGTAAGTGAGTAATAATGAATAATAAATATTTCCATATTTAGCTTTTTTAAATTTTGAGGTTAATTTCTGTCGATGCTCATTTGATATTTTTAATTGTGAGATGTCAAATTTAACACATCATATGCGATTACTGTCATAGTTAGTGGTTCGAGCCCCATTCCAGGACACCAGAAAATTAGTCCTTTTTTCATGGAAAAGGCTTTAAGCTTAGTTTGAGAATAGTAAGAATATAAATAGAAGAATATAGAAACTCTATATTTAAAAAAATCTTTTTTCACATTTTTTCTTTCAGTATAAGAATTAATGGCTTTAAATTGAAAATTTTTTGTCGTTAAATTATCGTTTATATAGAAATACCTAAGTATTTATGTCAATTATTGTTTAAAAATCAACAAATTTATGTGGGTTGCTCTGTTGGAATGAGAATAAGAACGAGAATAAATAAAAATCTAGTCAGTTTTCTCTAATCGAAAGATTCGCATTATAAAGTTTGATTTAAAATAAATTGCTACAAGGAGACAAGCGAGGGCAAATCATGATTGATGTTGCTAGCCGCTAGGGCTGGCCTATCATGCCACCTTTTTGCGTCTATTTTCTCATATTTTGAAATTTCCTCCCTTGCGTCACTGAGTACGCAATATTAATATAACCTTTATCTTTTCATATATTTTATTTATAAACAGAAGCAAAACAAAAATACTTGCTTCGTTAAAATATCGCTTTGACCAAATATAGAGAACTAATACGTTTGATGACTTCGAAAGGTCAGTGATTTTATCTACCCGAGGTCTCTCATCTTAAAAAACATAAGGTACATAGGCGAGGTCCAAAAAATAAACGATTCTGTGATGGTTGGTAGCTACCGCGGACTCTAGCCGTATTTTTTAAGAAAACTTGTAAGCGATATTTGTTTGTTTATTTATTTTACAAAGTTAAATATATTTAATCTTATGACATTTGTTCCTTTACATTTCATAAAGCGATATATTACCACCTAAAAATATTTTTCACTCGTATTTTGGGGGTGAATTCTTTATTTCTCATTATTTTTATTTTTTATTTTTATATTAAAGGAATCTTAACAGGATAAAGTATAAATTCATTCCGCTTCATAAGACCAAACCTGTCAGTTGTCATTTAAGTGTTCCTAAACATTCAAGTGTCAAACAACCAAAATACCAATTGGATCAGTGGAGTCCTGTGTAATTCGGTAGCTCACTGCCATATCTTAAATTGACAGTGAATAAAACTAATTATAAACTTCACATTTCACAGTAAAAAGACAAATAAACTCAGTGTATAGTTATTGTTGTCAGTGCAAGCGGGTATTCCACAAAACGTCACTAGTGTATGCTAAAAATCAGGGTTATCACAAATAGGTATATATATTATTAAAAAATGGATAAACTAGAAAATTCGCAAGATTTCATCTTAAAAGCGAAGGATGCTGTAAATTCCATTGCACAAATACTCACTGACTTTGGCAACAAATTTACAAAAGAACAAATAGCAAAAGTTATGCCAAAAACAACTGAACTGCTTGGAGCCATTGGTCACATGGCGGTTAAGATGGCTGCCATGGAAGGTGAACTCTCCGTTTACAAATCTATGGTCCATAATCAATCTACATCTAGTAATACAAATCTCGATATATGTGATACAATTGATGAAATTGAAGAAAGAAAAACCAGATCAAAAAACATAATTATGGTAAATGTTGAAGAAAGTCAAGCCGAAACTCAAATCCATAAAATGAATGAGGACGCTGCCAAGGTATTCAGCGTTCTGAGCAAAATCAACAATACTGTTACCAAAGATGAAATTAAAATATTTCGGATTGGTGCGCCAAAACCAAACAAATCTAGACCACTCAAAGTTATATTAAACAATTCAGAACAGGCTATATCTATCTTAAAAAATAAAAGACAAATTTCAGATAGCAGTATAAAGATATTTAATGACTTAACAATATTACAACGAAAGCAAATTTCTGCACTTCGTCAAGAAATCGCAACCAGATCTCAACACGGTGAATCAAACCTTTCTATTAAATATATTGATGGCAAACCTAAAATATTTAAACTTCACCCAAAAAACTAAAGTCAATTAAATTCTTTTACCAGAATGTACGTGGAATGAAAACCAAACTTAAAGAACTAAAAACTACCTTTCCTCTTCTTTTTTCCGATGTTTTCCTCCTGACAACAACCTGGCTTGACCAACAAATAAAAACAGAAGAACTTGGATTTTTAAATCACAATATCTATAGATGCGATAGAAACCAAGATACTAGCCATAAATCAAGAGGAGGTGGTGTACTAATAACCGTAGCAAATAAAATCATGTCATCTAAGATTCCTACAAAACACAATAATATAGAACAAGTCTTCGTCCTGATTAAAACTTCACACTGCAAAATTATCATCGGCTGTGTTTACATTCCTCCTTCATCCGATGCACAAGTATACAAGAATCATGTGGAAGATGTTGAAATTATAAGGTCAAAATATCCTGAAGTAATTTACATTTTAACTGGTGACTACAATTTACCAAATATTAAGTGGGATACGAATGACGAAAATTATACCAATACACTTATGTCAGACAGCACCCGTGAAATTTTAGACATGTCCTCTTTCTTGGCACTACCTCAAGTGAACTCAATATAAATGTCAATCATCGCTTACTGGATCTAGTATTCTCCAGTGATTTTAAATTGTCTGTAGAAATATCAGGTGACTCACTTCTTCAAACAGACCCCCATCACCCGCCATTAGAATTTCCATTATTTGTTCACAGAGAAGGTGTCCCAAATCATAATCATAATGCTACCCCCACAAACCAGGAAGAAACATCTTTCAATTTTCGTATAGCAGATTATGTGAGTATTAACACTCATCTTTGAAACATTGATTGGTCATTCCTCCAAAACGATGATATCGACTGGAATAACTTGTCCAATGGAAACATTAATAACGCAGCTGACCAATTTTACAAGTCAATTTATCAAATTATAGAAAAATTTGTTCCTAGAACCAAGCAATTTAAATCAAAATACCCTAAATGGTTTAATTATGAGCTAATTAATTTGACAAATCTGCCCACAAAATATACAAAGAAAGTCGAAACCTGTGCGATTACACTGAATTTACTAGATTGAGGAAGCAATGTACCGCTCTCTCAAAACTATGTAAATAATATTGAGAAAAATGTACCAAACAACACAAAAAATTTTTGGAAATACACAAATTCATTGAGAAAAAATGATACTGATATACCAAATACAATGTACCTCAATAATGTCGTAGGAAACAACATAAATGAAATAACAAACATGTTCGCAGATTTCTTTAAAAGCGTATACGATAGTGCCTCTGTGTCTGATAATTATATACCGAATGTTGAGGTTTCCGATCAAATAAATATATCTAATGTCCATATTAATCAAGGTGAGATTTTAACTCTAATTAAACAACTGGATCACAATAAAAGCGCTGGACCAGACAGGATACCACCAATATTCCTGATAAATTGTGTTGATCATCTCTCCTATCCGTTATATCTCTTATTTAACTTATCTTTGAGTACAGGCTGCTATCCTGATGTCTGGAAAAGTAGCTTCCTGATGCCAATTTTCAAAAAGGGTGTTAAAAGTGATATCAAAAACTATAGACCTATTTGTATTCAATCATCAATACCAAAACTCTTTGAAAAACTCTTACTGAATAATATAATGTACCAAATGAAACCCGTAATATCACCTTTCCAACATGGTTTTTTCTCAGGTAGGTCAACAGCTACTAATTTATTACTGTATGAAAATTACATATCCAATGAACTGGGAAAGGGAAACCAGGTAGACTCAATCTATACAGATTTCTCTAAAGCATTTGACAAAGTATCACATCTTATATTGATGGATAAACTCCAAAGATTGGGCATTCATGGTAAATTATTACAATTGTTTGGTAGCTATCTATGCAATAGAAGCCTTTCGGTAAAGATTAACTCTTCATTATCAGAAGAATTCATTGCTTTGAGTGGAGTCCCGCAGGGCTCACACCTCGGACCAATCCTTTTCATCCTTTTTATAAATGACATTGCCGACATTTTTGATGATGTACAATTTCTGATATTTGCCGATGACTTGAAAATATTTAGATCAGTGAAAAACAGTCCGATTGTATGAAACTACAAACAAATTTGGATTCCCTGTTCAAATGGTGTACCAACAATCAACTTTATATAAATATCTCCAAGTGCCAATCTATTACTTTTACAAAACAAAAGATTCCTATTAAATTCACCTACAAAATTAATGATGTAAACCTTGTATCAGTTGAGGAAATTAGTGATCTGGGAGTAATTTTTGATGCTAAATTATCATTCATTCCCAAATTGACTTGATAACTAATAAAGGTCTCAAAATGTTGGGATTTGTTTTAAGAACTGCACAAAACTTTACAGACCTGCGCACTTATAAAGTCCTCTACACTTCTCTTGTCAGACCTCAGGTTGAATATAACTCGACCATTTGGTCGCCTCACTATATTAATCATTCAACGGCAATTGAACGAGTCCAAAAAAAAATTTTAAGATTTATTAATTACAAATTAAATATACGCTTGGAAGATATCAATTATGAATATCTCCTTAGTTATTTACAACTTTTAAACTTGTCTATGAGACGTACTGTAACAGACCAAATATTTCTTTATAGGATCGTAAATAGTTTGATTGACTGCCCCCAGATTATTAGTCTGATCGACTTATATGCTCCATCGAGGTCATCAAGACACAGTGCATTGTTCTATTATAGTGGAAGTGTCAGAACTAATGCATTAGCAAACTCTGTAATTCCCAGATTACACTCATTAGGGAATGAGCATGCAGAGGCGGCTGACATTTTTGCTGATAGTATAACTGTTTATAGGACAAAGCTGATACAATTGTTTACATCCCAACGAAATGGAAATGGACAATAAATCTTTCTATTTTACCTTTAACTATTATTATTTGTACCTTTAACTTTATTATTATTTTATCTTATGTTTTTATGTTTTTCATATGTTTTTCTGTATTATTATTATTACCTTTTAACTATTATTATTGTAACTTTTAACTGTATTATTATTTTAATGTCTTATGTTATTTATGTCTTATGTTATTTAAAAAAAAATATTCTGTATATTGTAAAAGCCCATAAGGGCGTTAAATAAATAAATAAAATAAATAAATACTTATGCTTTAGGACCCGGGGGTAACATAGGCCGCATTTCCCCCATTCCACTACCTGATATATTTTCGATGCAAATCCGTACCGTTTGACCGATTGGACTCAAAATTTGGAAACTTATTCTTTAAGACTCGGCGGGTAAGATAGACGACATTTCCCCCCTATTATTTTCCCCTTCCCCTTCCCTACCCCTGATATATTTTCGATGAAAACCTGTACCATTCGACCGATCGGACTCAAAATTTGGAAATTTATTCTTTAGGATTCGGCGGGTAATATAAGCGACATTTCTCCTTATTCTTTTACCCCTTCCCCTCCCCCTGATATATTTTTGATGCAAATCTGTACCGTTTGACCGATCGGATTCAAAATTTGGAAACTGATTCTTTAGGATCCGGCGGGTAACATAGGTGACATTTCCCCCTTCCATTGTTACCCTTTCCCCTCCCCTGATATATTTTCGATGTAAATCTATACCGTTTGAGTCGAACCTTTGTTACCCCCCCCCCCAAATTTATTTTCAACTTAATCCTTAACCCGTGCAACGCCGGGTAATAACAGCTAGTTTCTAATAAGCGATGTCTTTAATCAAATTCACTTGTTGATGGAGACAAAAGCAGTGGAAGCGCCCCCTGGCCGCTAACGAGCTGGCGGGGCACATCCCTCCGAGGGGATGGAATTAATTGCGCGACATTTAAAATGCGCGCGTGACGTCATCATCAAACAAGCCCGCTGTGGATTGTGGCAATCCCATTTTTAAAACGCGCCAAATTCCCTATTAGGGGAAGATGAGATGCTGGGGCTATTTTTCACACTCCATATCCATTATGACGACGGATGTAATAATGGGGATAGGAGCCAACCTGTTTGTTTACAGTAATGTTGTTTGCGAAGCATTCATTAATCATACATGTCATCTGGTTTATATTTAACGTGACAATTCTTGTTTACAAATTAAAATAAATGTCGCTTTACATACGGCTCACTTAAATAAATCTGTTAAGCTGACGTAATTATATCATAAAGCCATGTATTCACTAGGGGACAAATTGTCCCTCAACAGCACACGCGGCATAGAGTCTACGTGACGTTGCAACGTCGTGCACTGTTCCGCGACCTCGCGCACAACATAGCGCGGCATTTCTACGTGCCGTGGCAACGTTGCCATGCGCACGGTACCCGAGCGTACTCACTGCAACATTCCGCGGAGCGTCAGTACCACGTGGTATGTTTACAAGTGAATACGCATGCGCTGTATCTGTCAAGATGACAATGCGGGGAAACGAAATCGTTCTCGAACTCATCGAGCTGTATCGATCGAAGATCGCATAGAATGTCCGTCCTTCTTTCTCTTTGCAGTTAATAATTTCGCATTCTCCTCTTTTTTCTCCTCTTACTTTTCGATAAACTCATTAACATAAACAGATACGCGGCTATCATCATAACCTCATAGGGCGATATATTTCCGTGACGTCTGGAAAACAATAATTATTTGCAAAAAGGACCTTGTTTTTAATAATATTCAATTTACTACAGTAAAACCTCGTTAATTTGAAATTGCGACCCAAAAAAACATTTCGAATTGCGCGGAACCCCGTTTTCGCCAAATGTGATACCGTAGCTGTCATCCATAACCTCATCGGATGACATTTCCGCGACAAGATATGCGAGTCCCAGTGTGTACACGTCAATTGACCGCGTCATTGTCCCCGAAACATGAGCGTAGATGTTGATGCGACATGTCGAGCGGAATGTTTCGCGATTTGTCCCCTAGTGAATACATGGCTTTATACTCTCGCAGGATGTTGATAAACCTGTAATACTAGAAAGTAATGATTATATTATTGATTGATTATAATATCGTAATAGGGTTTTTTGAATTTTTTATTGGGCTGCTGTGTATAAAAAATTTAAATGATTCAACAATTGACGAGCGTACATAAGGACATAGGTGTATGGAAGTGAACTAAATAAGAGTGTTATGGTAGGACAGAATAGAGGCGTTCTATCCTCTCTGCCTACGGAGAAACGGCGTAATGGTAAGTATTGTTAGTTATCTCGGTACATTTTGTTAATTAATGATTATATTTTGTTTTATGTGTACTCAATAAATTACCTACGATAAATTGAATTATTGATTATTTGAATATGTGTATATTAAAAAAAATATAAGGAAGTGGTCTAGATTTTTTTTACCAATACTACTAACGGTAGGGTCACTTTTATTGTACCACTAATGGTAGTGGTATATTTATAACTTTATATAATTTTAGGATCATCTTCAACAAAATCTACATGAAAAACTTTGAAATAACCTATAATCTTCTTTGTTTGGCTTAGGTTTAAGCGGTTAGGTTCACCGCTTTTGGCACCAAATAACCAGAGGTGCAGATATTAATCAAATATATATGTATTTGTTTTAAACACTTGAGTTTATTTATGAATACCATTCGTTTTCGGAAAATACCACTTTAACGATTATAAAAAACTAATCCTTAACACAAAAAATATCCTTTCATTACAAAAATGTTTTTTTTAATTAGTTATATTTCATTACAAAAATAAGACTAAATAAGACATTAAAAAAGTATGACGCGGGAAAATAACATTAAAGATCCGAAGTAACTGTAAATATTTTTAAAACAGGGCTGATGGGACAAATGAACTGAAAATTTGAAAATTCACTCGTCAATAGCTCAATTAAAATTTTGTTTGTCGAGGTCAAAGTGTACACCATCGGTAAAACTGTTTCTTATTTAACCATATAGGTACCTTGAACTTGTGTTCGACAACACAATCGGTAAATATATTTTTGTCATAAACTAGCTGATACCGTGGGCCCGAAGAGGTTAAAATAGACTGAGCACAAAGTTCTTTAAATATTATAAATAACTTTGACTTAATTTATTTCAAATATATTGTAAAGTAAAAAAAGCGGTTTGTTATAAATAAAATTATTCTGCGTATAGTTAAATGTGTAGGTTGGAGAGGAAGCGCTCGGGAGGACGTTTCCGTAAATAGTTGGTAAAAACGCTCGGTGGTGTGTCTACCCGCCGACTATTGCGTAAAGTTCCAAGGACAGAAAAAAAATCCCAGTGCATAAAACAGAGGCGCACTGCAGCTGTCCGCCGTGCTCACCAACTGCCGGGCGCGCGGGGAAGGACGCCGCAAGCGCCCGGCCACGGGGGGCGCTTGCGCCCTTGCGGCCCGCGGCCGGCGCGGACCAACCCCGACGCGCCCGACTGGGGGACCGTCGCCTCCCCTCCGCAACCCTTGCAGCCCGCACCAACACACGAAGGGTTGGAACGGGTTCCGCACTCCGTCCGTTGTTTCGACTCTTCATCATTCGCTCCAAAAAAATCTAACAATCGCGCGCGTGCAAAAAAACGCGCGTTCACGCCCGGCTTTTTTGGAGTTTTTGCGATAATGAAAACTGGGTCAGAAGGGTTTTTTGCGGATAATAACCGCTTCGCGTGCCGATTGTGATTTATGCGAACACCCTTTTTTAAGGCTTTTCATAAAGAGACTGATTGGGGATTAAAAGCGGAATTTGTCGTCGTTTCTAAACAGTTGAATGGGCGCCAATTGTTGGGTGTGACGGTCGCTGGAGTGGCGCTGCCGTCCCGCGAGTGAGTTATCCCACCCAGCCTCGCCAGATATTGACAAGCTGTCGCCGCACAAATATTTATGGCGATTGTTATGGAGTGCATTTCGTACTTCTATACATGACGCCGAACAATGACGATGTTATCGATAAAAAATAGTGTTTACGGTTTTATTTATAATGTAATAAGTATTTTCGGTCGGTATAAACATAAAATATGACGAGATGACACACAAATGTTTAAAATTATGCGCAATTTACATTTTCATTTTCCGTAAGCAAACTTTATCAACTTCCCCTGAGGTAGCTCGTCTACTCACAAATGCATTTATAGTAAGTACCTACCACGCGTGAACTGCTGGATACTTATAACCGGTGTGTCAGCTAAATGGATAACATCAAAATTCTCGCTCATAACATCTTTTCTGCGTGAACTACATTGGCTATTTACCTGAAATCGTTTAGGCTGATTGCATGCCATTTTGTATCTTCAAGAGATCTGCATCACAGATAACTTGAATGATAACATTAAATTTTACTCAACGGCAGGAAATGTTGTAAAAGATTTTGAAAAAAATGTTGAAAAGACATTTATTATTAATAAACGGGTCCTTCTTAGTAAATAATAGCGCATGGAGTCAATATTTGAAAAAAACATATTTTCACACACAGTGAAAAATTTTTACAGTTTGGTATATATACTTTTTCCTCTTCCATATTCGTATTCCTTCTAGGTCACGCTCATCACTTATTAAGAATATTTTTTATGTATTTTTCATATCAAAATCTATTTTTCTGATCATATTAGATGTCGGCTTTCAACAAATCGCGTCTTCAATATTTCACACCATTAACCCAAATATTCCACAACCCCAAATAGTCTGAGCTATCCTTATCTTAGCTAAATCAACGTTACTCTTTATGCAGATATTCAAATATAATCTGTTCATTCTTGACATAATTGTTCTTTGTAGGTCATCGCATTTAGTTGGGATTTGTTACAAATTTTCGACTTACCAAAGCTCCAGATTCTCACACGATAGTTTTTCATTAGCAGTTACTACTGTCATCCGTAACTTCTGTTTTTCTAGATCTAACCATCCCATACCCTAATGCCATCATATTTTCATAAACATTATATACCAACTAATTAGATCTGAAATAATTTTAAAGCTCTAAACACTGAATCTTAATCGCGGAAATTTTATTTTGAACGCATGATTTATGTTCACGTAGCAATTATCTATTAAGCTATCGTATTAGTATTTTGCATGGTCTTCATTGTCAGTAAAAAATACCACTGTAATGTTTCTTTCTACTAAATCTAATGGAATCGTACGTCCATATTGACCACATCTTATCTATGATATTGATGATCTTTGAAGTGAGTATATCGAACGTGTTTTCATTGAAACAGTTAAGTTAGACTGTCAAGATAGGTAACCGCATTGCAAGAAATGTTTTAAATGTAATCATTTAAGAAGAATCGCGGAAAGATGGGTAACATTGAATGCAAATTGTTATTAAATAATAATAAAAAATGATATTTTATCAATTAGTGTATATTATAGATATCTCACAGAGACGAAACTGTATTAATTATGGGAAAGTAGGTATAGAAGTCATTTGGGTGTACACAGGACTTATGACCTGTCTTTTTATGGTTGGCTTAAGTGATCACTTTACACAATTGTAACATTCGCCATTTCCACCCATGATAGAATATACCATGCTTATTCATTTTTTGGAAGTTGTATATATGTTCAAATTGCGTGGAAAGCTTTCATATATGAGTTGTAAGCGCCTTTCCATGCGGTCTGTACAAAGCCATTTTCATTCCCCTAAATCCCCACAGATGTCGCTAATGAGAAAATCTACATTGATTTTTTACGGAATTTTGAGAGCAATATACTTCTGAAAGATTTGAACAAACTCAAAATATTCTGATATTTTATCAATTTAATATGTATTTAGGTAAAAATTATTGTATTTGCGTTTTAGTGTATTAGACAATTAATAATAATTTATTATAAATTATATTTTCAAATAAGTTTTACGAAAAAAAACAGTCGTATCTGGAAATAATTTATTTACTCTAACACGTATTAGAAAATAATAATGTTTTTTGTACTTTTCTTAAATGAATATTATATTTTGTGCGTGTTCATAGTCCAAACATTAAGTTGGATGGCTGTGCATTGTGCGTTATGCAACCAAGGAGTTGACGTCAATAGAGAAAGAAACTCGCAACTTTTATTTTGCCTGTCTGTCGGGGGTTTCTTTTCCTTGAATGCATTTTAACTAGTTACCTATTATGCAAAAATTAACAATAAAACTCGCAATTCTGCCGGGAAGGGAACAATGCACCCTCCCCCTTGTCCGCAACCCTACCCGCCCCCCGAGACTACCCCTGCTCCTAACCCTGAAAGGCAATAGTTGCATTCGAAAACCCATTTTATCTGAGCTAGTAGTTATGCAAACTTACACTAATACTTCTGGAGATTTCGATTTGTGTATACACCGATGCAGGAACTAATACTCTCGTATTAATACATAGGAAGTGAAGCTGAATGTGTGTGTTGCGTGATGGGTCCTAATAAAATATGCACCTTTTCCGTATTTCCGCAAGAGGGATGCCAAGGAAGGAATGAGGCGAAATATTTTAACATAGTACGTCATTTTGTATTAAATTGTAGTTAATTGTAGGCATCTAGCACGTTCAGACATTTTTCGAGTTTTATTCTTTGCTTGGTAAGTTTGTTACATTTTACACATCTTAAAATACATTTTTTGCTTAGAATATACAAAACACTTTCGATACACCATGCAAGGTGATTACAAAGTGAACGAAAAACTGTTCAAAATTCTTCAAAAAAGTTTAATAACTGAGGCAAAGGATTGAAGATCTGAAAGGATAATACATTTGTTCTAAATATAAAAGAAACATCACGTGTCGTATTAAAAAAACTGTTGACACATTATTTATTAAACTGTACTGTGTTTTCTTTATAAAATTTATACAAATAAATTCATATAAATAAAAATAAATAAAATTTATATAAACTCTCTGGGTGATATAAAAAAAGACGAATTTTAAGAATACCCTTGGAGCCTGAAATTTAGCTAAAAAATGTGTGATTTTTTTTACAAGAAAGTGATCATTAATTTTTATTATCTCTTATTAAGGTATTTATTTAACTATTATTTTATTGGAAAATTTAATGGACGCGTCCGGTCCATTCCTGTGAAGCCCCTCCGCCGTGACTAAAATGCAATTCTCCCTAATTCTAAATTTTAGTCTTCCAGCGTATTGTACGTAACTCCTTCAATTCATCAATTTTTATATCACCAAGAGAATTTACAACAAATATATTGTTCTTTCAGATTATCAGTCCTTTGCCTCATATGTTACATTTTTTAGTACAATTTAGAATTTAGAACAGCTTTTCGATCCCTTTGCAATGCAAGGTATTACGTTACGTACCTATTCTTGACCCGGCGGACTTTTCGTTTATTTTACTTTTAGCAATCCTTTCTTAATCCTGTTCACCGTGCTCATTTTATCCTCCTTCAGAGTTAATTCACCATGGTCATGCCAGATCCTATGATATATTATTGTATCTTATTCAAGAAATATTTTTATTATTTACAGCATACGCGGCATATAAGTAAAATTTAATTAAGACACATATAATAATAAAAGAGTATTTTTGATTCCAACAATCTCACATGTGGCTGTTCGAAATGTCCATTTTCATATAAAATTAAATAATTAAAAAATCTTCATTATGGGGTAAAATTATATTTATATTTTATTTAAAATTATAATTTCCTTTTTCTGAAGCTCGATGTGTAATATTTACTACCGGGTACTGTATAAAGCGGTCTGACACAGAATAACCTAACTTAAATAATGACGGGATAATAACATACTGAAGTAAGGGATAAATTATTAGAATAATTTCGGATGTTGCAGCCCTGATGTAATTTCAGGTAATGGTTTTGCAACAATTGCGTTAAAATGTCTAAATAAAAAACTGATAGATAATAGGGTATCAATTTATTTATAAGTTTAAAAATTTTACATGCAATTCTTACCGTACTACTGTTCCTGTTATGTTAGAAAAAATCTGTGATTTCGAGTTATTTCCATTGTTGGAATTGGAGGTAGCGCTTTTCGTCAAATTCCAATTAAATTGAATTAATAATAATTTGATTTCAATTTTTTAATAAAATATATTATACCAGATAAAACTATTGTAGCAATATATATTAGCGTTCCCTTTAAAAGAGTTGTATAGTCCGTACATGTATTATTTTATTGACACGACCATAAAATAATTGCTTCATAGGAAGATATACAATATTGCATTTTGAAAAAGTAGGATCCCGTAACGCACCAGAGTACAGTTGCAGTGCGGAGATCTTCATACGGGAGCTTGTACAGCTTTCTTTCTGGAAACATCCCCTATTCGCCCCGCCATGCGCCACCTCAGCTACCGGACTCGCCGACCCACGACTATCGGTGATATCCTGTTACAACCTGCCAACTGCGTCCAGGCCTCCGTCGATTCCACTTCCTGTGGCCAAGGCACCGGGGAATGATGTACACAAGATGTAACAATTCTAATACGTCAACCGTGACATAACTTGAACATCATTTTCATTTTGAAACAACGCAATAGAAAGACGTTCTTCAAATTTATTTTGAAAATAATCTTCGACAAGTAAATTTTTGATATATACGGAAAGTTATCAATATTTATTCAACAATATTTTTACTAACAAACTAACCAACTAACCATCACGCCGTTTCCCCGAAGGATAGGTAGAGAGGCAAGAACACCACATTCGTCCCACTTTTGTTTCGGCTATATTCATACATCTTCTCAAGCAAGCTCTACGGTTGTTGAGGCTATTAACAGGGCCATCCTCCAATATTTGTAGTAGGTATCTGATCATGCCAGGTCTTTCGCGGATGCTCTCTATTCATGTTGCCTTCAACACTCGTCCCATATATTTTCTTAACATTCCTTTCCTCGCTCATAGGAACGTTCTCATGACCAAACCATATCAAGATTCCTTTCTTTATTCTGTCTACAACACTACAGCCAGCATTACATTCGCTTCTAATTTGTTCATTCCTCATTCTATCTACCCAAGATTATCCACACAAGCAAGCACCTTAGTGACCTCATCTCCACCGCATTCAGTCTATTTTCATTCCTTTTTTACATCAGAGTTGGTACTAGAACGCCATTATGTACTGCTAGTCTTGCTTCTTTTGACAGATCTTATTGGCCATAATGACATTCAGAGCACCATTTACTTTGACACCCGCAGTCACTCTCCTTTCGATATCGTTCTCAGCCTTGCCGTCTCTACTAAACATACTTCCCAAGTACACAAATTCATTCACTTGTTCTAAGCATTCGTTGCTTACAATTACATCCCACTTAGTCATTCTCTCTTCTCTCTCGAACACTATCACTTTTGACTTGCTGACTTTTTTTTATTAGAGAACAATATGTACATAGGTAGGTACCTCAGTTTTTGATTTCTATAATTTTTTAGAGTAGAATTTGGTTTGCTTGTTTTCTGTTTGCCTTTATTTTTACATATTATTCTAATATGTAGTTTAATATATAATTAGTTATTATATAGGTTCATCATTTTGGATTATTCTTCAATCTGTTAGTAAGTATCCATAAGCTATTTGAAGGTGTTTTACATTTTTAAATATTTGACTATGCTCGTACTAAAGAGTATTTTTGATGATTATGTTGATACTAAATACACACAAAAGGGGTTTCATCATTTTTGCTGAGTAATGTTACGAATTGGTCATTTTATATATTTTTGTAGTATTGAATAACTTGAGAGTCTGAGTGGAATGGCTTATAAAATATATAATCTGTATAGTATTTGAAAGATTTTCTTGATTAGGGTTTTTAGTGTTTGTTGTATGATAAGTATGTGTTTTATTACATTGATGTATTTAACATTCTCCACTCTCCGTTCCAAATTGAATCTTATAAGTATGTTATCAAACGTTTATTATTACAGGATTATTAAAAACAAAATATATTAATATAAACAACCTGCGATTTTTGTATATTATTATTTTCTTTGTTTACTATTTTAGTGGTAAATTAGGAATACATTCATAAAAATATTATTATAATTTACATTTTACGCACTTTTTTAATTTTTACATTAAATTTGATGTAAAAAATTTTTAATTGAATTTAAATAAATTTAATACTCAAAGACATATTTTTTTGATTATTCAACCCCAAAAAAATATTAGTAAGTTTATCCTATATGCTTTGTGCTTGATGAAAATTGACGCTGCGACTCGGCGATCAGAAGGCAAATGCATTCCTCGAAGCTTTCATGATTATTTACGTTCACAAATCATAAATTAACACAACTACGAGTGATTATACTGAGGTTTATAATGTTTTTTTTATGGAATCAATTACGAGACACCCAGAGGTTTACTTAAAAATGTTGCATTGCTGGCTTGATTAACCACATTTTGATTGACATGACACAATTAATATATCTAGTTGGTCTCGATAAAATATCATTCTTTGGTACTTTGGTATTATGGTAAAATTATTTTTTATAAAAGAACCTACTAGCTACACAGTACGTATAAAGCACAGAAAAAAAGTTATAAATTATTTTATAAATGTAATAAAATGATGCAGATTTATTTACCGAGTATCTGAATTGTTTCCGCAAAAAAATCGTAAACAAGAGCTTTCACCAAAAGCAAATATCTATTTACGGCCAAATAAAACGTCTTCGACTAGGGTTTCCGGTCGATGGCATGACAGCGATTTCGCCAGTCTCATTTGCTGTTACGTATTAGTTAGGTAGCAATGTTGAGAGTTCAATTTTCCAATATACACTATTTAGTCGAATCAAAAATTATCTTAAACAGTATTTTGAAATATTAAACAAAAAAGATTAATGTACCTACATTTAACATCAATATTTTATATAAAAATCTTTCGTCGTTTAAGTTAATAATAATATAGTGACATTCATACTATCACAAAAAATACAAATTATCTATTGAAGTATCACTATTAATTACCAAATCCGTTTAATGTACTGTGATAGTAATCTATCTCTCGTACGCGACAACAATCCACATTTACCCCTCTTGCAAATTACTCCTCAACGACTACGCACAGACATCATTGTCGATCGATTTTTGAATCGCCCGTTCGCCATTTTGTGTTTATTTATCGACGAATAGAAAATTGCGCCCTTTGCGTAAAAATAATAGTAATCGTCCGACGGCGTGACGCACAACGGGCTGCACATAATCGTAACTATAAATTGCGTTTTTACGGAAAATAAATTATCGCGTCACCACCGCATTTGTTTTTTTTTACCCTTACTTTTTCTTGGTGCTGGGGGACGCAAATGCTTTCCTTGAAAATGGCCACTCGATGCACATGTGCAATTTCAGCGGATGCAATCTACAGGGTCCTCCGATAAATCTGTTACAATTTTAAAAATATGAAAATATGTCGAATTGACTGTCGTTAGGGGAGTAGGAGTTGTAGGTAATAAATACTCTTGACGGGGTAGTAATTTAATCATGCTTTCTATTTTCTGTTTTGTCTATGTAATTTCGATGATATTATTATATTATTTTTATTACTTATCTAAGTGGTGCCGTGATTAGTTGTATGATCCAGTTGATTTTTTACAAAAATAATTTCCAGTTCAGAAGTCTGATGTGAATTTAAAACCCCCTAGTAAGCGATGGCTGCATGATTTAGTTAATAAATTGTGAATAAAATTGATTTATAGCATTGCATATTTTACTGTTAACATGTGTTTTATGAACTTTCATTAAAATTTGTTAAGTTTAAGTTTTATTAAGTTTTTATTATTTTTCTCGCTCTTACATATTTCTCTTACATAACTATATTTCGTCGTATTTTATTATATGTAGCAATGTTTATTTATTTAATTTATATTCGGTATCATTAACAAACAATGTACATAAAGAAATATTTTACAAATAGGTAGCTAATGATTTTTGTGTTTTTTATATATTTTTTGTTTGTGATGTTTTATTAATTAAGTTAAGAATGTAGGTAAATTCTTCAACTTTTACTTGTTTTTTTGCGCTAACTATGTTTTTGTATCATATTTCGTTATATTAAGCAATGAGATATTTTATTGACCAAACGATAGGTGGGTATTTCACTAAGATTCAGTAAATTCAGAACAGTTATGGATTTTTTATTACCTTTCAAAATTGCCCTCTTAATAATCCTGGCCTATAGCTTAACAGCGCCTACCTCGAGACGTTGCAAGGGATATAATGAATCATAGTTGAGTTTTTGACTTGTAACTCTCGACCACAATATCCTAAACGACAACTAAAGATCGATTAGAGCGAGTTTTTACTCAAGTTTTTATGTCTCGAATACTTATACAGGTCCTAGTGGGCAATCACTTCCCCTCGGGCGAGGGTGCCTCCTTCCACAAATCACGCCGCCGCCACCCCCGTCCGGCAGTGCACATGGGCCGGAGTATGATTAAGTTGGTGCACATATCGCTAAATTGTCGTCGGCAAAAAAGTTCCCCCGACCAACCACCCACCCGCGCCCCGCCCTCCCCGGCCGCTGACAAACTACCCCTTCGGAGATTTGACCCTCCGGAAGGATTGTCGAGGCGGCCCAACCCCTATTTACACCCTTCTTCATTGGTGCATTCTGACCCACCTCGCGCCGGGTAAATCTATTTATAGTTTTAAAATTATTTGTGCTTCTGATAATTAAATGCAATTTAATTATTTACCAGTTTTACTACTCGCTTTGGCTTGAGATTTCGATTCTTTAGTTATTTGATAATTCACTTCGAAGTTTGCAATTTCGAGGACTACCTTACGCCAAGAGATCACCAAAGATATTTATATAAACTCATATCGGTATTATGCACTTTTTTTCTATTTCTTCAATAAAATCTTATCTTCTAATGGTACACATCCATGAATGACAAACTTTCGTCGAGTTATCGTAGATTAATGAGTTATTACACAGTATGTCTACATACATGAGTTGGTTCAGCTCTTTTTTCCTACGTCTTACTTTTTCTTTCTTCAGTTACGCAAATGCAAAAGAAATGTTTTAAATTGATGTCTCAGAGATATACATTTGTACTTTATTTCCACGTTCGGGAGAGAATATTCCATCTTTGAAGTTCATTTTCGTATTGAAAATTATAAAACTAATTCGTCCACAAACCGTGCCAGGATGTACCTTAATAAAATGAAAAAAAAAGTTTTTACTCTTCAAAAATACAACTTATAAGCAGGGGTGCAACAATGCCGATGTATCGGCCGATTTAATCGGCAGAACGATATCGGGATCGCCGATTATTTATCAACCGATATCAAATATAATAATTTGAACAAAAATTTGTCAAAAGTTAACTTTTAATATTTTATTTAATAATAATTAGTAATGAATAAATAATATTAATTTTGGTTTGACACTCTTATTTCTCTTTAAAATTACTAAATAAAATTAATTAAAAAAATATATTTGAATAGGTAGATACTTACCATACCTATTTACTGATCAATAAAAAGTAAAAAATGTTATCGCCAGTTTTGTGCATAATGGAGAAGATACACAAACACCTGAAAAATCCTTGGCAGTCGGGTAAAAATGTGTAGTGGGAACTTCATTAGTTATCGATATCGGTATCGGTATCGCCGAATATTTACTGCTTTAATCGGTATTGGTATCGTATCGGCAGAATTATGTATCGTTACACTTTACATCTCTACTACTACTACATACTACAACTCTACTATAAGTGTATACAAGATTTGTAATTGATGTATTAAAATGGTACTGATTAACTGTTAACTTATTCCCTGTATTCAGTACTCGAGACGGTAGGACGCACGCAGAAATATCTGTCAATAAATTTAAAATATGAAATTAACAACTTTTTAATACATAATGCCTATAAATAGTAAATTTGTGTTTTTTAGCATCAAAATTGTACCTGAATTTTAGAACGAGACAAATATGTATAGATAACATTATTGGCACAGATTTATATACAATCTCTTTTGGGAGTGCGGGTGAATCATGAAATGTTTTATATCTTATGACATTGTTGGCTTACCGATTAAAAAACGGTATATACATCGTTAAACATATATGAATGTTAGGTAGGAAAAATTACGTTAATCAAATAAAAACGCACTTTACATAGCGCGCAATTTCGATGAAGCGAAAAATATTTTGCATCATTAAATTCGATCGTACTTTGTGGTAAATAGGGAATGCAATCCCGAGTAGGGATTGCCCTTTCGGGATTCCTCCGGATCGGGATCCCGAATACTTTTGTGTTTTTGTTTGTTTATAGAGCTGAATAGCAATTAAGGACAATGCCTTGCATTTTTATATCAGCAATTTTAATAAAATGTTCATTATTAATCATTGCATTAAAGTTTTTGTAGGCGTTTTTCAATTAGTAGAGTAAAAACTACTAACTAGTAGTAGTTTTTATTACTATCTTAGGTTGATAAAATACAGCAAATATTATTCAAAGTTATTTTCATTATTTGAATGTGACATGAACATAAGTTTTAAGTACTCACTAAAAGCTCTATAGACATATATACAATTAAACATAAAAAACATAAAAAATGCTGATCAATCCCGATAATCTCATCCGATTTTTCGTTTCGGGATTGATCTCACAAAATGCCTTGAGATCTCTCGAGATCGGGATTGCATTCCTTAGTGGTAAACAATTAGTATATGTATATTATTGTCTAGAAGGAAATTTTTTATTAGGACCCACAGGCAAGCCTACAGATATACTTAGAGCGTATTTCTTCAATGTTACCCCTTCGGTACCAGTCCGCGACTACACCCTGCCGGACGGTAACCCTCCGCGTCCTGTTCCTCCCTTCCCAGCGGACCCTCCTCCCTCCCAATATGGCGGCTCCCAGACCTACACAACAAGGAATCACTAAGGATGAATTAAGCCGAGGATAGTTAGGCGCTCCCACACAGACGAGCTAATCCACATTCATACAAACTATTGTTACGTGTAAGCTTTGTAAGCCTGCCTTATGATTACTCTTTCATTTGACGTGAGGTTTCATTGTAATCTGCCATCAATCTCATTTTAGATATCATACATGCGGAATGAATGTGGTTCTGTCTATTAATCAGTGGTAAATATTTTATCCTTCCTCTATTATAGCACGCAGAGTCGAGAGAGTATTCCGCAATGCTCTCTTTGGTTTGTTTGATTGGATTGTTTGTGAAGTTAGATTGGAACAGTTTTCGAAAGACAAAAAAACAAAAGACCTCGTCATTAGTATCCACTCAACCGCGTCGTAAATAAAAGTGTGTTATTTACCCTTAAAAACCGTAAAAAGGCTCGACAGTTTGTTTATTCTGCGACAAAGGCCCTCGCTGTTAAACAAACAAATAAACATTCAAAGAGTTGTCCGCCGCAATATCCCGCGAGTTTACGAACAAAGTTCTGCCGTGTATTTATTGCCCCTTCCGGGTGACGCGACCTTCCTCCCTTCCGAGATGATCCGCTAAAAAGGTCTTCCGTAGAAGCTGCGCGCGTCGTGGACCGCGTGCCGGGCGCCCCGTGCCGGGCACGTGAGAATCCTCCCATTGAACAAAAAAACAAATTTATCTTACGCCACGAAAAGACCAAAAAATTCACCCCCTTTAAAAGTGCGTTAAAAAGATGTGCGCGTGCGTAGATAAAATATGCCACTCTCATTATTTCAATAATTCTTCCGCGCGCTCCGCTTTTTGTAAACATTTAAAAAAGAGGGAATGAGTTTTTTCATTCGCAACGCGTTTTTAGTTTTTTAGTGTTTCCGTAGAATACCCCAAATTCTGCCATTGTGCGCCGGCGGCAAGCCGAGTTCCCCTCCTAATTATTTGGCATGCGATACATGTCAAATGCTACTATTTTTACTACTTTGGGTATGTGTGTATTAAATTTTTCTAAAGCTAGAACTATTTGAAATGCAACTTCGCTTCTGTTCCTGCCGATTTGAGTGCGCGCACTTCAATAGATTTGTAAAATGTCGGGTCGTTTTAATCTTTTGTCAAAATGCATATTTTTTATGATTACCTTTCAAAAATCTGCATTCTCCGCACCCTACGATGCAAAATAATGTTTGTAAAAAATACGGGGACAATGGACAGTGGAATTGATTTTCTCGTTCACCGTTTTACAGCCGTCGGGACGCAGGCAGCGGGCAGTAGCCAAATTGCGCAAAAAAGCTCCGAACTGCCCCTGGACTCGAACAGTTGCCCTTTGATCAGTTTACAAGCGGTTGTCGCGTGGGGTCCACTGAGCCATAAATTACTGTAGCAAACGTCATTGTTGTCTGTCTTGTTCCATAGACAAAGGGATGGTCAGTAAAATAGAAATTCATTCGTTCTTAGCAACTATGGGTTTTTCTGCACTCTTGTAATACATATACCTACTGACTGTTATATTTTATGAATAGTTTTACTAAAAATATTATGATTTGCAGGTGTTTAGATACATTCGGCTGTATTCTCAAATAAGCAATATTGCTGATAGTTATTGTATAACATTGGAATGACTGGTTTGAAATTAATTCGATTAATCAGAAAGCTCTAAAACGTAAACAAATGTTAAGTTATTCACAAAAATGAGTTATGAGCTTTTTAATTGATTGAATTCATTAACGTTGAACCTGTCAAACTTAAAACGTCAAAATTGGCGGCAATACAATGTTATACAATAACTGTTAAGATACAAAAATAGCAATATTGCTGTTTTCAGAATATGGCCGATTATCAGCGAGAACTGCTTTTCTCTGAGGTTTTATCACTGAACTATTGTTAATAGTTATAATACAATATAAACATTAAAAACATTTTATGTAAATTAAAACAAATGAATAAAGATAGGATGGTGTCAAGGATACATGTGGATGTGCGAGTATTGCTGTCGGAAGGATGATACCGACATATATTATATCTTCTTCTTCTTCTTCTTCTGCTTCATCTAGGACTGCGTCCTGTCATTGCTCAGAGCCTGTTCCTGGGATACAGATGTCCAGCTATCTCGCCATCTTTTATGCGGTCTTCCTGGGAGTCTGGTACCAGACGGCAGCTTGTTCGCTGCTATGCTCACTACTCTCTCAGTACAAGCTCTCTCCACATGATCTCTCCAGTAACGTCTTCTAGATCTTCCCCATCGGACAATATCCTCGACGTCACAGGTCCTTCGTATTTCGGAATTCCTCACTCGGTCTCGGATTGTCAGTCCCGCAATGGGTCGGAGAGTCTTCATCTCAGTTATTCTTAGGAGATTTTTTGTTCTGGTAGTGTCAGCCCTTGTCTCGATACCATACGATTGGGCGCACACAGGTCTTGTATATCTTCACTTTGCTCTCCTTGAGCATATGTTCGTTTCTCCAGACAGCATTTCTCAAGCATCCAGCAATAGTTGCGGCTTTGTTTGCTTGCTCTCTTACTTCTTCGTAGAGGTCGTTACTGCTGGATATCTCGACACCCAGGTACTTGAAGCTTGTTACTTGCTCTATTATTTTATCGTCAATTGCAAGCTCGCATGGTATTGGCAGTTTCGATGTTACCATGCTCTTAGTCTTAGCTACGGAGATTTTCATGTTGAATCTTTGTGAAGATATATGGAATTTGTGCAGAAGTTTTTGAAGATCTTATCTTCGAAAGACGCAAATATTGACGACACCATAAATAAAAGACGTTCGTGAAAAATCTAACGTGATGGTGCTGTCGTAAATTCTCAATTAAAGTACCAACATAATAAGACAGAGGCTGACATTCACTAGATTACATATTTCTCTGACTGATGATGATAGTGATATCGGAATTTTTTTGAGCATGTCCAAATTTTTCAGAACAGAACTGGATTGTTTGTCACGGGGACATATCAATAATCAATTAATGTATATCATAGATGTCTCACAGAGACGAAACTGTATCTTTTCAAGAGAGAGTAGGTATAGAATCTTTTTTTTTGGGTGGCCATAGGACTTACGACCTATCGTATGGCTGGCTTAGGTGATCACTTTACACATATGTAACGTTCGCCATTTCCACCCATGATAGAATACCATGTCTATTATTTTTTTGGAAGTTGTATATATATTAAATTTTTGCGCCACGTTTCATATGTGAGTTCCAACGACCCCCTAGCGGCTAGCACCAAAGCTTCTTCCTTCCCCTTGAATAACCACAGATGTCGCTAATCGAGACATCTACAGGGTTATTTGTAAAACATTAATAACCTCGCAGGACTATATTCCTGCCTTGATTATGAGTTGAAAATGTTCAAGCTATTATGACCTAATATCAATAGTTAAGCAGATATGCGACATCAAAGTTTGCACGTTTTTTCAATATTTCTGACTTATTTTTTGTACAACGTTGGACTATCATTACAGTAACTTATATCGAGTATGAAAAATTCATTCTCTTTAATACAAGTCAAATAAAAACCTTCGAATTCCAATTGGAAAACATTCAAATTGGAATTTTTACAAGGTTTTTATCATTTTATTTAACTTGTATTGAAACAAATGAATTTTTCGTAATCGATATGAGTTACTGTAATGATAGTCCAACGTTGTACAAAAAATAAGTCAGAAATATTGAAAAAAAAATGCAAACTTTGATGTCGCATATCTCCATAACTATTGATATTAGGTCATAATAGCTTGAACACTTTCGACTCATAATCAAGGCAGGAATATAGTCCTGCGAGGTTATTAATGTTTTACAAATAACCCTGTATATTGATTTTTGAGTTTTTTTAGTGATCACCTAAGCTAAACATACGATAGGTCGTAAGTCCTATGGCCACCCAAAAAAAAAGATTCCTCAGAACAGGCCAAGAACCTAATGGGGAACCCACTGTTTTTAAAAATATAGTACGTATTTACTAACAAATTGATTAATAAAACTTGAAACTTGCATAAGCACAAAACACAGAGAAAGCATTTAATTAAACACACTGGACACAATCTGACTTCGAAATGAACTTCGACTTTTTAGTGATTGACAATTAGTCTAATTGACAAGAGAAAATATGTGGGGTATAAAAGCAAAGGCAGCAATATGAAAAAAAAAATTAAATGCAATTATCGGGGATTAATTTATATTATTTAAAATTTATTTTTATTATTACATTTTTTTTTAAATATTTTGAATATTGCTGCCTTTGCTTTTATACCCCACATATCATTACTACAATGGTTAATTATCATTACAGTGCTTATCAACTTTCAGATGCTCGGTGTCCCGTTCTGCAAGCAATATTATTTATTTAAATTAAAAAACTCTTTGTTTAACACCACTATTTAAAGATATTATGCCTCACCACAATATGTTTGCTTCGTGTGAAAATTCAATATTATTCCCTTCGAGTAAAAAGTGATCGCCATTTTCTTGTTTTTTAGAAGCGCCTCTCCCGATCAGATTGCGATACTTTTCACGGAGGAGGAAGGGGAAGATGAAATGATGTAAGAAACGGTGGGGGAGCGGAGCTGGACGCGGGAAATATGCCGGGGGAGACGGCCATTAGACGCCAATCTATGTTGCCACTTTTCGGACACAATGTTAGCGCGAGTCCAATTGCATTCGCACATGTTTATTTATACAATTTGGAGTTTGTAAATATCGCTTCTCTGAATTTGTTTGCGTAGAACTTCAAGTGGTAGGTAGATGGTTTCAACTTTGTTCCACTACTATCTACTAAGTGCAATGCTTTTTCTGTACTAAGCGCTCGCCTGTATTATATATACTATGTATGAACGCATGTCGACTGCTCAGAATCAATTCGAAGTAACGCCAAAAATGTTCAAAAATTTGGGAATTGAAGAGAAATGTACAATCATAAGATACTGGCAGTTAAGCTACCGAAATTAATTGATATCTCACATACAACATGGTGTGAATTTGTCAATTATTTTGTTATTTTCAGCAGGGATGTTATGGATATGAAATTTCGGTTCTGGATACGGATGCGGTTATAGGAGTAATATTATACCGGTTTCGGATACAGTTACGGATATGAAATTATTTCGGATTATCTGCTAGTTTCGGATGATTTCGGTTTCGGATATTAGAATTTTAAAATTATAAAAATAAAATACAAATAGCAAGATTTGACTTTTATTTCTAGTCAATATTATCATTTGTTTTTACAATCAGTCAAATAAATAACTATAACTGTCCACTTTAAGTGCTATGCAGGTACCTATGTACTTAAAAATACAAAAACAAAGTTATAATAAACAAAAATAATATTATTATTTCTATTAATATTATTCAATATTTTCATAGGAATTATTACAATTTGCAAAAATACAGTAATTTATAACAAATCAGTCTTCATAAGCATTGCTTGAGTATTAAAGATAAAGAGTAAAATCTAAAATTGTAATAAAATCTTGATAGTAATGACACTTTTACTGTAATCTTAATGAATTTTGTAAGTAATGAAACTTAATTGTAGTTTTAATAGTCAAAATTGAGCAAAGGTAAATGATACTTTTTAAATTATTATTATTATATTATTGCAAGAGTCACTCCAAAGATTTGGACTCCGCCTTTGTCCGAAACTATCCGAAACTTTTATATCGGTTTCGGTTACGGTTATGGATATTTTTTTATTTCGGATATCCGATAGTTTCGGTTACGGTTACGGAGTTCCATAACATCCCTGATTTTCAGCCTTGTTTGTAGATGCGTTATTTCTTTCGTTATTCCAAAATTATGCCAAGCCTTGAGCATTCGAGTTTTTAGTCAAAGTCAAGGCAAACTACATCCTCCCCACCCCCCTCAAAATACTTCGACCTTCATAGCTTTATTCTAAAAAAATGCGCAATATTTTAACACAATTCATTAAAATTTTAAAAAAATTGGAAAATAAAAAAAAACAATTAACGAAGAGATTGATAATAGGTATTCCAAGAGCAAAGCGTTGGGATCAATGATGGATAATTTTGGAACTATCATTTGGATGGATCATATGGATCAATTCGACTAGCAAAATTTGTTTTTTTTTTTTGTGAATGCGTCTGTACCAAATCTAAAATAAAATAATATAGATTAAATATGAGTAAAGATTGATTCGAATGTCTGTGTTGCCAGTGTGCATGCGCGTAACAATATTAGATATGGTATATGTATGTAAAATATTTTTTTATATGCGTAAAATTTAAATCGACCGGGACAAATGACTCTCGGATAGACACTGAAAAATAGACCTCAAAACCGGGACATGTTCCGGTGTATCGGGACGTATGGCAGCCCTATTCTAGATACTCGGTATCGAATGTGCCAGGTCTCAACTTGGTAGACCTCTATCCATTTAAGAAAGACAATCGAATTAGTGTGTGTAAGTCGTGCGTACGACGCACATTTTTTGTTGTGTTGATGTTACGGGTATAAACACCAACACAACGAAGCAATGTGCCTCGCACGCACGGCCTGCGCATACTAAAGCCATGTATTCACTAGGGGACAAATCGCGAAACATTCCGCTCGGCATGTCGCATCAACATCTACGCTCATGTTTCGGGGACAATGACGCGGTCATTTGACGTGTACACACCGGGACTCGCATATCTTGTCGCGGAAATGTCACCCGATGATTTTACGATGACAGCTGCGGTATCTCATTTGGCGAAAACGGGGTTCCGCGCAATTCGAAATGTTTTTTTGGGTCGCAATTTCAAATTAACGAGGTTTTACTGTAGTAAATTGAATATTATTAAAAACAAGGTCGTTTTTGCAAATAATTATTGTTTTCCAGACGTCGCGGAAATATATCGCCCTATGAGATTATGATGACAGCCGCGT
Organism: Agrypnia vestita; assembly: GCA_016648135.1. Lineage (NCBI taxonomy): Eukaryota > Metazoa > Arthropoda > Insecta > Trichoptera > Phryganeidae > Agrypnia > Agrypnia vestita. The sequence continues at coordinate 74,798 of JADDOH010023301.1, read as the reverse complement.
ATCTGTTTATGTTAATGAGTTTATCGAAAAGTAAGAGGAGAAAAAAGAGGAGAATGCGAAATTATTAACTGCAAAGAGGAAGAAGGACGGACATTCTATGCGATCTTCGATCGATACAGCTCGATGAGTTCAAGAACGATTTCGTTTCCCCGCATTGTCATCTTGACAGATGCAGCGCATGCGTATTCACTTGTAAACATAGCACGTGGTACTGACGCTCCGCGGAATGTTGCAGTGAGTTCGCTTGGGTACCGTGCGCATGGCAACGTTGCCACGGCACGTAGAAATGCCGCGCTATGTTGTGCGCGACGTCGCGGAACAGTGCACGACGTTGCAACGTCACGTAGACTCTATGCCGCGCGTGCTGTTGAGGGACAATTTGTCCCCTAGTGAATACATGGCTTAATTCGACTGTGTTCCTTAAAATGGAAAGAGGTCTACTCGATGACGTAATATTTACCAAAAAATAATTATCTTTATTTATCGATTACATAAAACGCTCCAGGATGATCCCAGGCAACCTTGTAATTTTTGGATGCCTATTCTATTCTACACCACCACATACAAGTCCCACCTTGGTACTAGAGGGCGCAGGGTTCACGACTTTCCGCTCGTCGGCTCATAGCTCACACACAAATAATAATCGTACGTAAAAAAGCGTACATAAATAAGAAAGTACTTATCCATTCTCTTTTTAAATCTTCCGTGCTTAAACCATAGACGTACTATAAATATAGACTAGTTACAAACCAAAATATCTGCTACACAGAACGACCACACGAATTACTGTGAACATAGACGCACATTGCGGGAGTTGGTCTAGGGGTGTCCAAAATGTATAAAGGTCCGCGCGATATTAACTACTGCGAGTATATACATACATACGATCACTATGCAATGAAGAATATTATTAATAAAAACAGCGGCATAGGAATATTCGTTTTCAAAAGTACTCTTTTGGATTTCGAAGAAATAAATAAAAAAAATTGTAAATGTCCTAAATTTAAAAATCAAATATAAAAACAATTTATTTAACATTTTATCAATTTACAGAACTTTTCTTTAATATTACCAGGATCATATAATTTAAAAAATATTTTATGATTGCTCTCAGTACCACATCTCAAAAGATCTTCAAGTTGTTCAGAAATATATCTTTTACTTTTTAATTAATCTATCACTTTTTTCATTATCACTATTTTTTTGTATTTCGCACTCTCTGTGCTTGCATATTTCTAACGATTACAGAGAGCCTTTTTACATTTATTTAATGCAGAATCAATTTTTTTTAAATTTTGTTTTTCCGGGTGTTTCACGTATATTCTTTTTTTGTGTTTCACATGTTCATTGATTCTTGCTCTGGTAGTGGCGCGAGCGATTCCTCAACTTGTTTATTTATTTTTTATTTTTTTTTAATAAATAGAGATGCGAACACGGAATACGTGTCACATCAATATTCTTACTATTTTCAAACTAAGCTAAACGCTTGTGCTATGAAAATAGGACTAACTTGCTAGTTTGGGCTGAGATTCGAACCCGCGACCATTGGATCACGAGGCGAGTGTCCCAACCACAAGACCAACAAGCTACTCAATACATCACAATACTGTAAAAGAAACAAATTACCTAAAATACTTCTCTCATATAACCTTAGGGAAGGTTCGTGGTCGATGGAATGAAAGAGTGATTGATAATAAATGTTTATTTCTTCCCGGAGATATGCCCCGGAAACAAGTTAAAATGTGCAAGTAAGAAATATTAATGATGAACCAATGAATATATTTTTTGACGCAGCACAGGCCTGTTCGATGTTACGGCATAGACTTGACCGGTGTGATGTCGCCGGGTCCCTAGGTCGACCCGTTTATTTGTTTATATCGCGGAGATTTTTATTGTGTTTAATATAAACAAAACTCTGGGTCAAGCCATAGGTACATGACGCAGGACTGACGCAGGGTTGAACAGGTACATAACTATCAAAAGCGAACATACAGATCGTCCTCTTTGTGCCATAAATTAAGTTCAGACTTTCAGGGTGGGCGGCATACCTAGTCGCTAAATTCAAGATGTACATTTCTCTCATCTCGTGTTCGAAAAAAGATCTATGCAATTATATAAACAGCAAAAAAACAAATAATGTAACAAATAATTTAACTTACAATTTGAATGGATGAGTATGAATGCTCCAGATATGGATTTGAGGTTCTCTAAAAATAATTGTATAAAGTAAACAAATTACAGAAAAAAATAATTGAACATAAAAATAGAAACAAAATGTTTAAAGCACTTTTAGTATAAAAATATATAAAATAAAATAAAATATTATTCATTTGGAATATTGTTATCGAAAAATACATTTTTACCTGCAAATGTAGGAATGGCGTTTTTCGTCAGCAGTGCAAGTTTACCAGATTTATTTAAAAATTTGTCTTGTAAATGTCGAGAGCGGACAACTGCATATATTGATGGCTTCCAATAAGATTGTTTGATAGCGTCTAGTCATATTTGTTGTCGATTTTTTGGGAATCTGAAATTGAAAAAATATTAATACAATACACAACCCTGTTTCTATTTGTATCTCTTTTACACGTATGCTGCGCTATAAGAAGAAAAGAGAAAAGACCATAGACTACTAACGGAGAAAATACTGAAATCTCCGTACTCCGAACATGGTTTGAATTTCACCACAAATCATTGAAATAAAACTTACATATAAAAGGTTATATCCTCTTCTTTATTACGTAATTAAGCACTACAACGTCTAACACAACAAACAAGCATATTCCAAGTTTGATTTTTTAAATTGTTAAGGCAAAAAGCAAAAGCATTCGCTACAACTTCATATGCATTCGTTTGTCGAGTTATGTTTCATTGTCCTTTCTTATACATGGTTATGAAAATAATTTATCTTTCTTTCTGACTGATACATTTAGTATGTAATAGAAGACAGCAGAGACTGGATGTCTCAGGTTCGTTTTTTAATGACTAGTCTATATTTATAGTACGTATATGGCTTAAACATTTTCACAATTTATTACTTAATTTTATGACCTTAAATATATTGTATTTAGTTTTGCATTCGTATTTTCAAACAAAACTAAAGTCTTGTAATACAAGATATAAATATTACCTACGTGAGAAGCTATTTGTGGAGTGCGAACGCCCGAACAGAATCTGTATGTATTTATTTTAACTTTTATTTCGCCGATTATAACAAACTAGCTGTGCCCGCGCGGCTTCGCACGCGTTGATTTTTAGTACACTGTTTGGATCGTCATAGAATTTTCGCGAACCTTCTAGAAAATTCTCCTTCCAGAACTTTCAAGAAATTTATCGAATGTACAGGAACCTTCTAGACACACAGTCACATTCCGCCACTCAGTTTAAAACCTTATTAACATTCGGGAATGTTCTAGAACCTTTTCCTTCCAGAACTTTCTAGAGCAGATTTTTCTGGAACCTTTTAGACTCACCGACACAGTCGGCGCACCTATTTTGAAACAGTCTGAAGCATTTGCAGCCTTCCCATAACAAAACTATGTGCTAGAAAGCACATTTTCGTCACCCACTCCCACCCACGCACAACCCCACCAAACTCGCATATTTTCGATGTGACACCAGGGGCTATCCACCACCATAACCACTAGTGGGTGGTTGTGGCTGGTTGTGGAGAAAACTTGGCGGGTATGGAAACACGGGTTTCTGTATATATATATAACGTGTGAACGTTGGATTGTATAGAGCGATCACTCAAACCAGTTCATACAGGTTGTAAGCCCTGAGCCATCGTTTAAGAGACTTCCATCAGCGGATGGAAGTCTCTTAAAAGTCTAATTTATAAATGAGAAAAGCGCTTCTCATTTATAAATTTGCTTCGTCTCTGTGAGACTTCTATAATTTATCCTTAATGAATTAATCATCCCTCTGGGAAAAAATCCAGTAACGGTGTTCCAAGAACATACTTTAATATGAAAATACTGTTTTAAAAAATATATTTTATATATATATATATATAATATATATATATATATTGATTTCAGATATTTCAATGAATTATTTTCGACTACTTCATTTTAAAGCGGAAACTAAGAGTACCTTCTGTTATCGGGTATATTTACTCGTGTAGAGACAGACACACGAATGCACCAAACCAATCATCGTACGATCCCTACGACGTTTACCGGCTTTTATATGTTTGAAACATGTTTCTATGAAAACCATGTATAATTTTAACATTTGAATAATCAAACTATTTTCGCCGGAAGGACATAATTTTTATTTATTTAAATTATTTATTCCCCATGGCTGCCATTGGCGGGCGACCCGGCGGGGGAGTGGTTTGAGCTATAGCCGCCGAGCTACAAGTACGTAAATAAAAGCGGGCATGCAATTTCAACTTTTTGTGGGTGTGTTTTTTCCCGGCGTCGCTTTCCTTCTTTTTATGCTTTTATTTCCCTTGACCATAAATTACGTTCGATAGGAGGGATGTGTCACTCGGAAGGGCTGAATAAGAGAAAGGGGATGAAGTCCTCCAAGTTTCCCCGTCTTCGGAGCGCAAACCTGTCAGATATCTGCCCGCTGCCTAAATGTTATTTTTTACTTATAAAGGGACATCAAATATCCACTGTATTCATGAAAATCTTTGTCAAAGATTGTGAAAAATCAATGACTTGCAAATATTTTTTGAGATATGTATCATTATTAAACGTTTATTTACATAAATTCCTTAAATAATCAATACAGATAAACATTATTCTAGTATTTTAAATACGTGCACTAATTAACATCTATGACTTTTAGAACTAAGGCATAAAATTTATCTACACTTTTGAAAATTTTTAGATATTTTATTTTATTTATTTAATAGATAAATACATATGATTTTTTTACAACAACGATAACCAATTCATAATCAAATTATTATATATGTTATACCTCACCGAAAAAATCAAAGTTCTTGTGTGTGGTGAGGGAAAACTTACAAAGTAACATTTTTTATCAATAAAACAAAAATTATGAATTACAAAAGAATTTCTATGTTAGTTTTTTTCATGTAGGTAAATGGTGTAAGATATTGATAGTATTATTTAAGTTAACAAACAATGAGAATTATAGGTATATAAAAGATAAAAATTATGGGTAGGTATATAAAAGATGTAGCATATTTATTGCATATTCTCGAAGTGGTCTTGTATTTGAATTTATTGTAATCATCAATAATTTTTAATGCTGTGGGTAAACATTCGCCTCATATATTTTCTTAACCATCCTTTCCTCGTTCATACGTTCCACATGACCAAACCATCTCAGCACTCCTTTCTTTATTCTATCTACCACACTACAGCCAGCATTGCATTCACTTCTAATTTGTTCATTCCTCACTCTATCGACCAAAGATTTTCCACACAAGCGTTGAGATGCAACGGATGAGGGCGTCCCGCGAAAAGACCTGGCACGATCAGGTACTACAAGTATTTGAGGATGGCCCTGTTAAAAGCCGCAACAATCGTAGAACGTGTATGAGAAGATGTATGAATGTGGCCGAAGCAAAAGTGGTGTGCCAGGATAGAAGAGTGTGGCGTTCAATCCTCTCTGCCTACCCCTGCAGCGAAACGGCGTGATGGTTAGTTAGTTAGTTAGTTAGTCTGTGGGTAAATTATCAAAGTTTATACCTCTATATAGAATGTATATAGGTACCTATACCCAACAATATATACGTGGTACTAAATTTAGGAGTTTTTATATTATTTTCATATTCGCTCGAGTTATAATATAGAATATTAGTTTTCTTTTCTTTAAATATTTGTATATCGAATATTTCTTATAAATTATGTCAACTGTATTAACTTTATATATGTTAAGTATGTTTCTGTTCTGAATCTTTGGGGTTTCTTCAAAATTATTTCAATAATTAGCCTTTGGATTATTCTTAAATGGGATTCATTGTAATCGCATATGACCCTCCCCTTTCAATATTACCATATTGCAGCAAGAATTGTACAGTTGCATAATATACCATTTTAAAATTATTAATTTTCAAAACATTTCTTCATCTAATGAACACAAATACATTTTCTTAGACGTTTGACTAGTTCACAAATATGGAATTTCCAGTTTAAATTTAGATATATGTATGCACTTAAATATTTTATTTTGTCAGTTGTCTTAATTATTTTACAAGTTTGGCTACAATTAATTATATTACATTTATTATAATGAATAATAATTTTGGATTGCGGATCAATTTTTATTTTATTTATGGAAGGGGATAACATAAGTTTTTTAATGATGACAGATTAGTATCAAACCAGCAAATTAATTTATTTACGTCTGCATTTGCTAGATCATTAACTATACTCCAGTTAGGACCCTCAATTATAACAGTGGTGTCGTCACCGTAAGATATAACATTTCCATTTAGGCCCTGTGCGAAAATATTGTTGAATAGCGATGGACCCAAAAATGTACCTTGCGGGATACCGAAATCACTCGTGTCTGGTTCACTACAGACATCATTTATTTTGACAACTTGAAGTCGTTGGTGTAGATAGCTTTGTAACCATTCAATAGCTCTTCCGCTCAGTCCCACGCTATTTAATTTTGATACAAGTTTGTTGTGCGTAATACTATCAAATGCCTATTTTAGGTCAATAAAGATTCCCATGTACTCGAACGGTTTATCTAATGAATTAAGAATAAGACTGGATAGTTTAGCAATTACATCCTGGGTGCTTTTGTTTTCCATAAAGCCGAATTGGTTTTCATTAATAATATTATTACAGAGTTAAGGTTGTTATTACGGTCGTTAGACATATTTAACTGTAACTGGTTGCTGATGCCTGTTGACGTTCAATAAGAATTCAACGAAACGTCGAGAATCGTTTCTCGGAAAAACATACGGTCCGTATAAAATATCCGCAACCAGTTACAGTTAAATATTATTACACTTAATAAAATTATTTATCCTTTTTTCAACAATCTTTTCGAAAATTTTTGCTATATTTGAGATTACTGAGATAGGGCGGTAGTTAGTATGTCCCCAGAGTTTCCAGATTTAAATATTGGTGCTACTATGACTCGTTTATATATGAAAGGGAAGGTTCCAATTTGCAAACTTTTATTTATTATATTACAAAACTGATGGAAAAGTTTTGAGTATGGTAGATGAAATAAGAGATCTAGGCGTAATTGTTGACAAAAAGTTTTCTTTAGTCCCCCATATCGACTCCACAGTTGATAGAGGATTAAGAACTTTAGGTTTCTTACTTAGGTTAAGCAAAGATTTCAAGAAAGTTGAATCTTTCATATTATTATTTAAGACCCTGATTCGACCAATACTAGAATTTAATACAATTGTTTGCAGCCCTCATTATCCGGTTTACATGATTAATATTAGGTCCTTACATATGAAATTGACGTTTAGTATGGGAGGAACATAAAGCCGATTTTTTTTTATTATAATATATTTATTTAATCAAAGTATGTACCATTGCTATCTATGCACTTTTGCCATCTCATAGGTAGTTCATCGATCCATTTACTAAAAAAACCATTCGGACGGGAATCAATAAAATCTTTGAAGGCGGTTTGGACTGCCCCATCGGAGTTGAATTTTTTCCTTTGCAAGAAGTTATCCAAATTTCGAAAAAAATGGTAATCTGTTGGGGCAAGGTCCGGAGAGTACGGTGGATGTCTTAGACATTCCAATTGAAGCTCCTCTAATTTGGTAGCCGTCTGTTGTGCAGTGTGTGGTCTAGCGTTATCATGAAGCAGCAGTGGCCTATAGCGATTAACCAGCCTCGGTTGTTTAGCAGCTAGCTTTTCCATCATGGTTTGCAGTTGCTGACAATAGACATCTGCCGTAATCGTCTGGCCAGATTTAAGAAAGCTGTAGTGAACGACACCAGCACTAGTCCACCAAACGCTCACAAGTAACTTTTTTGGAGTCAATTTTCGCTTGGGGCATGGTTTGCTGGTTCGGCAGGGTTCAGCCATTGTGATGAGCGCTTCCGATTATCGTACAGGATCCACTTTTCATCACAGGTAATGATTCGATTTAAAATCCCTTCATTATTGTGCCGGTTGAGTAATGCCACGCAGCAGTCAACGCGCGTTTGTTGATTTGCTTCACTCAATTCGTGAGGTACCCACCTTTCAAGCTTTTTCACCTTACCAATTTGCTTCAAGTGGATTAAAACAGTTTTATCACTAACACCGCAGCCTGCAGCTAACTCGGATGTGGTTTGCGATGGATCCGCTTCCACAATAGCCTTCAATTCTTCATTATCAACTTTGGTCTCCGGCCGTCCACGGGGCTTGTTCTGCCGGTCGAAATTTCCAGAACGAAAACGTTGGAACCAAAAACGCACTGTGTTTTCTTTTGCGGCACCGTCGCCATACACATCATTAATCCTTCGAGCCGTTTCTGCAGCACTGGTGCCACGGTGGAACTCGTATTCGTAAATAACGCGATATTTCAAGTTTTTCATTTTGTAAACTGAGTGACGCAAAGAAAAAAACAATTGAGGAAAAAACAAATGAATTATAATTTTCAAAACACAAATACATGAGTAAATAGCTGTATAAATTTGGATTTGGAATTCCTAACCAAAGAGAAGATATTTGAGATCAAATTTGCCAGTACGGCAAAACGTCAATTTCATATGTAAGGACCTAATATAGAGAAAGTCCAAAATACTTGTATGTTTCTTCGATTTATCAATTATAAGCTTAACATACATAACAAAATTCTTAGATCTATTAGCTTTCTTGATAAACTGGAGACTAGAAGAATAGTTATGGACTCTTTTTACACAAATTAATAAATGGTACTATCGACTGTCCTCAACTACTAGACCCTATCTGCTTGCGTGTTCCGTCTCGCGTAACTAGAAGTCATGCAGGTTTTGCCAAGGAAACAGCAGCGACCAACTACGTGTTTAATTCCCCAGTGCAAAGGCTTTCTAGACTAGCAAACAGATACGAGCAAATTGACGTCTTTGCCAACAACTTTATAATAAATTTCTCGGGACAACCCAATATACATACATGACAAAAATAAAACAAATTTTTAAGTCCTTGGGGGGAGGTTTCCGTTTCCAAACTTTTCTTAATTCAGCCACCACATATATTGCGGCCGTGTTATCCACATCAAAGCCTCCGTCAATTATTTATTTTTATACACATCAACTTCACAAAAATATCGGCCAAAAATTTCACCTCATTACAAATGTCATACTTCAATTTAAAATTTGAGGTGCATAGTTTGTAGTGTGAAATTTGGAGTGTGCAGTTTGAAGCATGTATTTCGAAGATTAAGGTTTGTGTAGTTTGTAGAGTGCAGTTCACTTACAAACGTGTAAAGTGTATACTTCAGTGTAATGTAGTACTACATTGTATTACTTAGCGCAGAGCGGACCTATCTCTAATGCGCAACATTTGTTTCAATTACCAGTTTCCAAAAATAGCGAAATCTTACGAAAATCAACAGGTTATGGGCGATAGCCAATCTCAGACACTAACAAGAAGCGGTTTGTACAACCGTTAGCCAGTTGCAGACACCAACGGCCGCGTAGCAGGCTCCGATAGCCACGCAGCGGCTGCTGACGGCCGCCTGGCGGCCAGCACAGCCGCCCGCAGGGCTTAACTGCTAGTCTATATTATAATTGCTTCAAAAATGATGCAAACACGTAGTGCGCACGTTGCCAGTTTCAAAAAATAATCAAATCTTATCAAAAAATGTTAAAGAAGCGAGATGTACAGATTATTTCAAAATAGATTTAAATATTATTTAATGTGCAGAAGTACTACATTATTTAATATATATTGTCAAAAATCTTTTTTTTTCTCCTGGCTAGTATATTGACTTCGAATTTGAGACGTGACGTTTGACGTTTTTCATTTTCATTTCTAGGTAAAATGTGTCAAACGAGAGATTATTTCTGTAATGAAACTATATAAATTAACGCTTTTCATTTACAATAATTCAGGGTGACGTATTTGATTTTCTGGCAAAAAGTCTCAATTTGATGATTGATAAGTGATTTTGAAAGCATGTTTGTGTGTTTAAGAAGCATTTTATCAAAATAATATTAATTTTGATGTTTTGGGGATGTTGGTGATTGGATGCCCCCTGTTCGCTTCTTGCTGACCTCAGCCGAGTGAGGTTATTCCTCCGAAACTGGCGCACGCCAGGGCACACACACTGCTTCGATATGTGTGTGCCCTGGCTCGCCTTTGCTGATTAAAGACGCCAATGATCACGCAGCGGCCACTGTCACCCGCGAGACGACCACTTAAGCTGCCCGCAAGCCAAGCAGCAAGCAATGTGCGACAGCCGATTGCAGATGCCAATGGCTGCGCAGCGTTCAGTGTTTGCCGCGAAGCGGGTTTTACAGCCGACCGCTGGGCCTAGCAGCAAAAAATCGGCGACAGCTGACTGTAGACTGTAGAACAGCCACCATAATCGACCACAGAGTCATGTAATAAGCAGACATCAATGGCTGCTTCGCGACTACCATAGGCGCCCGCTGTGTCTAGCAGCAAGAAATTGGCAATATAATATTAGGTGAATGAAACAATTAACACATTAAATGAGATTTAGAATTATCATTTATAAATTATACTATCTGCAACCCGGCAAAAATGACGGAACGGTTCGCGTCTTTCCTAAGCCCTAGTATATATTTATAGTATATTTTAGCGGTCCAGGCGGCCGTAGCAACATGCGATGAACGGCCGGTCCCGTCTCCGGCCGTTTAATTTAGTTTTTTAGCCGTGAATTCGAACGAAATTACGGACATTACACGAAGTTACGGGGACAGATATACAGACGACGAAATTATTATGTTTGATACTTACACTGTAATAAAAAAAAATTATATCAATAATATTATTAATTATTTTTTCATGTTTACAGCGTTACCGTTGTAGTTGTACATAATTATTAATTTAAAAAAAACAACAAATTTTATATACACCACAACAATGTTATTGTGTATCCGCCCTGAAAAATATATAGTTGTATCGAAAACGGTCAATGTTAAAAATATTCAAGGTGGCTCATACAAAGTTTGTTAGTCTTTTTTTTAATTAATTATTTACATTTTCTTGTATTTTTTGTAACAACGTGATACCTAGATGTTTTTTTTTATAACTACGAGTGCAAATGAATCGTGATAATGAAATTAGTATAATTGGTTTGGTTTCATTTTATTTACTTCTCATCATCATCAGGTACCCCTCCATTGCTGGACACCAGCACCCCTAAAGTTCGCCTATCCTTCTCATCCAGCTGTCGCCTCATCGGCCAGGACTTCTGCCAGCGCCAGGCTCTACTCCCGGACGATTGTCCTCCGCCGTCCATCTTCTCTTCTACAAACGCGTCCAGCCTAATTCCAACTATACGCGCAGTTTTTTTTTTGGGTCACATCTGTTATCTGGATTCTCTAATAAATTTACATACATCACTCACGCATTGTGTAAGAAAACGCGGATAATCCATTATCAAGATTACTAAATCGAATCAAATTAAAGTAGTGTACCGTATATATTTCAGATAAAAAGAACGATTAAAAATGATGTTATATCTAACTATCTGAGTACCCTCACTCCATTTCACTACAGGGATAGGCAGAGAGGATAGAAAACCACGTTTTCTGGTACGCCACTTTTGCCTCGTCCACTTTCAAATATCTTTTCGTGCAACTCCTCAACAAGTTCTCCAATATTTGATTTATTTGATCACGCCAGGTCCCTTGCCGACGCCGTCGATTCTTGTTGCCTTCAACACTTGCCGTATATGTTGTCTTTCCTATCCTCCCCTTGCTCATACGTTCCACACGATTAAACCAATTCAACGACACTGTCTTTATTCTAACGACTACGCTACAGGCAGCAACATTCGCTCCTTATATTTTCATTCTTCACTCTCCATCCTACACAGATGCCTAAAGTAAAGCATTTCTATAACATTCAGTCTACTTTTGCTGTGTTATTTCTATATGCAGTAAATCTAATGCTCTGTCAAATTTTGTAAATTAACGTGATAGTCTAGTGCAAAATATTTTTTAAACAATAGCATGAATATCGAAATATCCACTTAATTACATTTGAGGAATCATTAGAGATGTGGCAAACAACCCTTGTCGATATACTGTCTACCCCACTCGAGTGTTGTGTAAAACGTACCCTACACAATACCTCCCGTTAATATCGTTATTTACCCAAACAGGCAAATAATTATTGAAGTGATGTTTCCAAAATGTAATACAAAACTACTCGAAACCCTTTCCAACCCTTTGCAGACCCTCTCTCCCATGAATTTTGAAAACCGAACCGTATAAACAGACCCCTGTTCAATCATTCCTGTCATTAAACATTGTTCTCTAAAAATTCGATGATAAATGCCGAGCCAAATATGAACATAATTATGGCGTCCAAAGAGGGAATCTCACCAAGCCATATTGCAAACGTGGACCAACAAAAAAGGATTGTGTGGAGAAATGGTTAAACGTGTAGCGAAATTCCAACTCTGTAAACGCGTCAGGGACGTTCAACTCGAAAACATTATAAAATTATTACAATAAAGCGATCAGTTTAATACAAATGAGCTTAGGCAACGTAATGCCATTTTTTTGATAATTTGTAAAAACGTTGTACAAATTTCAAAATTAGATTTCTTCAAATATTTTATTTTATTACTCCCTTTACTCGTGGCGTCTGCTTGTCTTTTTGTCTGACGAAAAAACTTTGGATCCATTTTAAGCCCCTTTCCCGTGATCCAATCGAGCTGAAACTTTGCAAGCAGACTCGTGGCGACGATCAAGAAGATCTATCAAATTTTAGTTAAAAAAATTAATACGTTTTTGGAATTTTCAAATTTTGAATGGTTTTTTCATACATCTTATCAAGTTGTATGAAAATATTCGCGAAACCTGATTATAGTATAATTTTGGATTTTTTGAAATTTTTTATTACTCCCTTTCGTAGTGTCGCCCGACCGAAGCCCAATGCGTAGGTTAAGAGTAAAAGTAAAAGTAAAAGAGTAAAAGTAAAAAAAAGGTAAAAGAAAAAAAATGTTTCAACTAGTAAATGAGAAAGGGAGTATAAGTAAGTATAAGGGAGTAAAAGTAAAAGTAAAAGAGTAAAAGTAAAAAAAAGGTAAAAGAAAAAAAATGTTTCAACTAGTAAATGAGATAGGGAGTATAATAAAAACTTGTTTTTTATGGGTTACTTTTTTTATCATCTATATTATGATTGCTTCAAAAACGCGGTAGGCAGTGCGTAGTTTTGCCGATACCAGTTTCAAAAAATAACCAAATGAAAAGCAGCAGGCAATGGGCGATAGTTAATCGCCGCGCAGTGACCACTGTCGACCGTGCAGCGGCCAATGCAGCCGATATACAATGTTGGAAGATGGCCCCGTCAAAACTTTCACAATTTGAAGAACGTACATGAGAAGATATATGAAAGTGGATGAGGATGAAGTGGGGTACCAGTACAGAATTGTCGCATTCTGTCCTCTTATCCTTCCCCTGGAAAAACAGCGTAATAGTAAGCTAGTTAAATTACGTTGTATTATTGCGGTCTGTACCGAACATATTTTTTAATATTTTTTTACAACAAAAGGCATTTATTGCTTGATACATACACACACAATACATTAATATAAATATAGGATAATATGAAGGCTCTCGGCCACTACCTATCTACCTTGCTAGATATATAAAAATAGCTGTTCTGAGGTAGATAGACTTTTTTAAACATTTTACTACCTTAGTTCGACACCTAATATTTATTTTGTATTGAAGTACAAACAGTAAAAATCAAGACTAAAGAATATAAGTATTAATGGCTAAATGCAAACGGTAGTTTAACATTTCAAGTCATCATCATGGATCTACAAAATAAGTGTATTTTATGTATATAAAATAAAAATTTATATATTTCGTTAATTTAGTTCCAGAGTGTCTCTGTTACAAGTAACCCGATGTACGGTAAACTTTTCAATGTACATTTCTTAATGATCGTCGATGGAAATATTTTTTTAACATCACTTTTTAATAATGCTTAATGGCTTGCATTCTATATAAATGTTGCAGCTGATGTTACTTTCAAATGTTTTATTAGATCTCACCTGAAAAATCGTAGAATCATATTCAACATCATTATACGTGATTTCGAGTAGTTTCACCGGTAAATATACCGTTTTTTTTTAATTCTTAAATTGAATTTTTTTTTCGTTAAAAATCTTCAGGTAACATTTCATAATTTAAGTGAAAATTCAAGCCTTTTACCTGTCACACGACGGGCGTGAAGCACTAATACAAGCATAAAAAAATTTCAAAATTTTTTATTTGAAATCATTCAAAAGCATTAATCTTCTTCTGCTGTTTTTCGTCCAGTGTCGAATATAGGCCATTTTCTTGTCTTTGCAGGTCTCTGTGTTATGCGCTGTGCTACCAATTTTACCCAACAACGGTCCTGATGTTATCTGACCATCGCATCTGAGGTTGATTAAAAGTCAGTATTGTAATATTTGTTAAATAAAAAATGATAAAAAAGTGATAGCGGATTTGATGTTATAAGTCCCTGCAGTGGAGCTCCAGTCAGGGGTGCCCATTACACGGTCGGGCGCAACCCTTTGTGGCGCCAGCCGCGGGCTGCAGGTAGAAAGGGTTCCATTGTCTGGCCCGACGGGGTTCAGCGCGGCCTGGTGTATCTTGCTAGCCAACTGTATCCAACCCATCAGTGAAAGTGAAATTATAATCATGTCACACTTTGTTCTACGTACACACCACGATAATGACTATTGGGTCTACCACACGCACAAGTATCACCACACTTTTGCATGCGCATGGTTTGTAAACGGGGCACCATGTACAAAACACCAACTATACGCATGGTGTTCAGTGTACAAACGTGCGTGTAGTTGGTGTTTTGCAACCGGCATGCACATTAGAGTGGGCCACCGTTATGAAGAAATTTTTTTTTTATGATTTCTATTAGGCACATCAAGAAAAGGGTGCTAAATGATGTTTTTAGCTTACTTATAAAATTTCATTACAATGGGATATCATCTTCTGCCTCCGGATTGACTTTAAAGAACACATATTTTGGAAAAAAATCTCATTTTTAACGAGTCTTTACAACATGATTTAAAAAGTTTAAACTGCATAAAAATTTAAATAATAAATCTAAATATACTTGTACGAATTAAATTTATTTATTACAAGTAAATGTTTACAAAAATGGCATACATATTATTATTTTTTAACATATCTCGAAAAAAAAGAAAAATT
Organism: Agrypnia vestita; assembly: GCA_016648135.1. Lineage (NCBI taxonomy): Eukaryota > Metazoa > Arthropoda > Insecta > Trichoptera > Phryganeidae > Agrypnia > Agrypnia vestita. The sequence continues at coordinate 59,496 of JADDOH010023301.1, read as the reverse complement.
GTCATTAATCCGGAGGCAGTTAGACTTATCAGAATGTAATGATATTTTACATGTGTTAATTTGAGACCATTTGGCACCTTTTTATCGATGTGCCCCTTAAGAAATGTCAAAAAATAATTTTTGGCCCACCCTAATGCACATGCAAAAGTGTGGTGATACTTGTGCGTGTGGTAGGCCCTTAAGACTAATATTTCGTTTTCTCCATTTCAGCTATTTAATTAATCTCTATATAGGAATGATTTTTGATTTTTTGTGTTCACTTTTAAAGAATAGTATCTATTATTTTAGTTAATCGATGTTAAAAGGTTGTCAACTGTGTAAAAAGTGTTGAAAAGAACACACAAAAATATACGAATCACTAACTAAATTACCACACTCCGTCTGTCTGCAGGGGTAAGCAGAGAGAGTAGAAGGTCACACTTATCTGAGAACTCTTGTCTCATCCACATTCGTATTCTTACTCTCGCGAACGCTCTTCGGTTGTTGAAACTTTTAACAGGGCCTTTAGGCTCATTAAGTTGTTTATCTCATTAAGTTCGCAGACTCCCTCTGCTCCTTTTGCCTTCAACACACGCCTCATATGTTTTCTTTACCATTATTTCCTTGTTCATACGTTCTAATATATATTAATTTTTTAAGTTTCTTTTAAAGTATAAATCGTTTATTATTTTTATTATCACGAATCGAAGGAAAACTGTTTAACTGTTTTTTTTTAATCTTATAATTACAGATAAATAGTTGTACTAATTAAATAATAATATCACAATAATTTAGCTAAATGAAGTGCACCAAATTTCTTCAGATTATGTATTTATTTATTTAAAAATACAGTATATATGTATTTATTTAACAGATTTCACAAAACAATTTATATAAGTTGTAAGAAAAATGTGCTTGTCGCCGCTAAATTTCGGTTATTTTTTCAACCAACGCCAAAAAGTATAGAGCAGGAGCATAGTTTTAAATCATAAAAACTAAGATGCTATTTGACCAACCATCTGATTTAGATTTGCCTACAAAAGTACAAAACACATAGACAATTGTCGAGATCTTAACGTGCGACAAGAAATAATAAGATCTGTGTCCGCAGCGCCCGATCAGGATCAAGCCACAAGCCGCTTCCGCGGACAAGAAGCCGACTGCAAGTAATCCTTTGTACGGGAAGTGCATTGTAGCGTCTCACAATATTTTACAAATAATTGCAGGGTTAAATGCTTTCTAAAAGGCTCTATAATAAAGGATTACTGTCGCTGTTTACGTACTTGGGGTTTGGCGATTCAGAGTAGACAGGAGACGAACAGATTCCACTTTGCTGATGCGTCGGCGCATTTCCTTTCATCCACCAGGGTCTTTATAGAGGTGACGAGGTGTGATCGCATAGAATTCACAATGTTCAACCATTCTTCCTTCAACAATACAATGATTCCCAAATATCAAAACACAATAAATTCATAGAGCTGTTCGAAACGTCGGAAGTGCAACGGTTCTTCTCAGGACCAACTGACGCGGGATAACCGAGAAAATTTACCCAACGGTTCATCTCAGTTGTACTCCCGACGTTTCGAACAGGTCACAGTGTGCATTTTCGGGGGGGGGGGGGGGTTGACTCCTCACTGAAGTATCGATCTTACACGATGGAGTAAGGTCGATAGTTCAGAGCAAAGTAAATTTAATTCTAAAAATTTGGTAATACTTTATTTGCATTACTTCTTAAAATTCTGTCTGTTTTTGAAGGGTTTGGCAATTCGTTCGGCGCTAATGAGTTTTTAATGTTTGTATTAAACAATGGTGGGTGTTTTCTGGAGAGTTGATGTGTTTTCTAATATAATATTATTATTACACTTGGTTATTGGAAAATATCCGCGATTTGTTGTTTAAGGTAAGCTTCTGGATAGAATGGCGTCGGCGTCATAGGGAATTTAAAAATAAATGAAAATTACTATTTTATTCCCAATTCCATATCTATTCACAATAAGGATAACTAGTAAGTACATTCCCAAGATGGTGTCCAAGCCACTGACCCCGAATAATCGAGATGGAGCGGAGGAAAATAAGAAGATGAAATATTTCATTCGCAGTTACTTTGATGTGAACACGGTATATGTGTCGCATCAATATTCCTACTATTCTCAAACTAAGCCAAAAGCCTGTGCTATGAAAATAGGACTAATTTGCTGGTGTGTGGTAATGGGGCTCGAATCACTGATCACCAGATCACTAGGCGAGCGTCATGATCACTACCGACAAGCTACTCAATAAATAAGAAATAACCTGTAATTTCTACGAAATAAATCTTGATAAAATGTGTATCTCGTAATATTTCCTTTACAATTATTATCATATCTATATATTATATCTAGCCAAACACTAACGACCCGAGCGGGCGCCCGGGCTTTATTAGCGGCTAGTCATCGTCAGTGTTGTTGATGTAATTCCAGCGAATTAGAAACAGACAGACATAGTGGATTATGCAGATTTCAATACATAATAAAATTCTGTCAGATAAATATATTATTTACATTTTATTTTCAAAATACACGTTTTCGTACAACTCATGCTTCAATGTAGTGACTGTACTTGCTTGGAACCTACCTACTAGTAAAAATATACTGCACATAAAAAATACAATATTAAAGTACCTAGGTACATCATAAAAATCAAACTACATCTATGGCTATTTATATACACACGACAATTGCTAAATTATTTGTGTAAGGAATTATTCCAATCTCTTTCGATACATTCCTGTAAGCTAACGCGCATTCATAACTAGTGAAAATTTGTTTGCACAATTTGTGAAACTATTTTTTATCAATCAACTAGTTTAAATTATTTTATTTTCTTAGTTTACGAAACATTCAAAAGCATTTGCAAATCACTACCAAGGCGGAGAGTGTATTAAAACATTACTTTTTAATACGTGAGCGATAAAACATGAACAAAATATATTTCTTTGGGTGGATTAAAAAGGGAAGATATTACGCTTAAGTGAGTCATTTTTATGAAAAAGAGCGCTTCCCCAGCCTCCAAAGGGAAGGGTTATCAGGTCAGTCTCTTGTTGGTATGATTTACTTTATTGTTATAACTATATCAGGTCGAACAATATGTGCCGAATGGTTTTTATGACTTGTTTTTTATACTTCGTTTTTAATAAGTATGTATCTTATTCACTGTAATCCATACCGAATCGTTTTTTAATTTCTACCAGACAATATAAATACTTTTTTTTAAAATAAGACATTATTTTTTTAGTCATCTTTTCACTAAGGCATTATTTACTTATCGATCTGCAAATATCGGCAAATCGTAGGAAATGTTTAGTCCGTGTCAAAAAGAATCGACAAATCATGATGGTACTTACACGCGTATGTTATCAAAAAATTTTATCAAAAAATGTTATCAAAAAATTTGGATTTGAAAAATATTATATCGAAATATTTATCAATATTGAAAGGGTAGGTACCTGCGCCTTTTCTTTAAATAATTTGTGCGAATTCGAATGCAACGTTATGTCAAAAAGAATCCTAGGAGATTTATGATTTTGGACAATCGAAATTTACATTTTTATTTATATAAATTAATTAATTATTTATATAATTAATAATAAGTGAAAAAAAATTAGGTGTACAAAAACGTCCCCGTAATCGAATGCAACGTTGTGCCAAAATTTCAAAGCAATCGGTGAAGAACTTTCAGAGATTTTCGATTTTGTACAAACGAACACTTACATTTTTATTTATATAGATTGCATATTATATAATTATATAAGCTCGGAAGTTCACCGAATGTATTCAAAAAATTTGAATTCAGAAAATGTTAGGTACCTCTGAATATTTATCAATATTTAAATCGTAGGTAGGTACCAGCGCCTTTTTTCAAATAATCAGTGCAAATTCGAATGGAACGTTGTGTCAAAATTTCAAAACAGTAGTGTAGATTTAAGATTTTAGACAATCAAACATTTACATTTTTATTTATATAAATAAATAGTAGGTAGGTATATGAAAACAAATTAGGTACACAACAAAAACCTCGTAATCGAATGTGCAACGTTGTGCTAAAATTTCAAAGTAATCGGTGAAGAACTTTCAGAGATTATCGATTTTGTACAAACGAACATTTACATTTTTATTAATATAGATTATTTCATTATAATTCATTTTATAATCTCTAAGGCGTCGATAATATTTCTTTCTTTTCTACTCAGGGTGCAAGTTCCGACTTCATACAGACTTATGGAGAAAAAATAAATAATACGAACTTTAGAAATATACTTATAATATTTCCCATACTCTCCCAATAATCGGCTTCTGACGGAGGCACTTGAAAATAAGGACCTTGGGATTATATTAGATTTAAAAGTTCCTTTCGACAAACACATTGACAACATTACCTTCAGGGCAACGAAAATGCTGAGTCTCATCCTTCGAATTTGTAAAATATTTAACAATCTATGCAGACTTGATGGTACTTTGTAGCGTATAAGAAATAAATAAATGCCAACATTAATAAATAACTTTAAACATTTGTAAAAACTGTATTTTTCGTATGTTCCATCCATTATCCAATATGCCTCCCATGTTTGGATATAGTAATAATATCGGCAGGATCTAAAAGATATAAAATCGATTGCTAAAATATTTTAATTTCCGCAACTATCGAACGGAAACTGGCATTGCAAAGTCTTCTATTTTCTCCAAAACCCCACCTTTATGTACTCGAAGAGACAGAAAGGACCTCATTTTTCTATTTAACAGTTCTCCATAGACGAACGTCGATTCGAGTGTCATCAAGACTAACCAGAACTGACCTCACACTTTGTGTTCCCTGCAATACAACACTCAAAACAGTACACATTTTTCTACAGAGCGTCCCTGCACTTCAATGCTCAGTTTAAGGATCTTATTCAAAACTACAATCAATGCAAATCAGGCGTCACCACACAAATCGAAATATTTTTCAATCAAATCAAATATAATCACATAGTCTTTAACCCCATCCATATCTCCTCTGTGTCCCCTATTAAATTTACTTCTATACTGTTTGGCATTATTGATTTCTCCTTTTAGTCATGTTGTGTATACTCATTATTAGTACCATTAGTATATTAGTCCGCAAAAGACCTGGCACGTTCAGATACTACAAATATTGTAGGATGGCCCTGTTAAAAGCCTCAACAAGCGTGGAGCTTGCATGAAAAGATGTATTAATGTAACCGACGGAAAAGTGGTGTGCCAGGATAGAAGAATATTGCGTTCTACCGTTTCTGCCTACCCCTGCGGAAGCGGCGTGATGATTAGTTTAGCTACATATTTCTGTACCTAATATTTTGTTCTACTTATTCCAAATAAGCTGTATGAATCCCAAATAAAATAAAATAATATACCTGCCTACTAACTAATAAAATAAGAAACAAGAGTTTTCAGGCATTGAATTTCTTTAACCTGATTAATTTTTTTATTTTAATCACAAAATTATGTTCGAAAATTGCAACAGCTAAATAAAATGCGTTTCATTTAATTTATTTTTTTGTTTTTAAATCATCTTTAAAATGGTTTTGAAGATTCCAAATCGATAGATACCTACTAGATTCTAATTATAATAAATATTTTAGGAATAATTTTAATTGAATACAACACGTGCGAATAAGCCCGGTACCCTTGACAAGAGCCCCTATCTAACACAAGGTGAGCAGACCGACAAAATGTAGTCCTAAATTACATAAAAAATCGCCAGCTTAAAGACATGTTTCTATGAAAAATATCTTTGACTAAATGGAGTCGTCAGCGTCTAAAATTCAACATGTTCGCAAACATTTACGGATGGAGGATTACAGTTCTCAGAGAGCTCAGAGTGAGAGCTTTTAAAGGGAAAAGGGGAACGAAGTATTTTCACTTTATCATCTCTCAGTGCCCCACTTGTAAGGAGTCTTTCCTTTCATTTTCATCAAACTTCATCAAACATTCATGGCAAGCCTTTGACGTGATGCCGCGACGGTTCCGCGGCGAGGGCTCCAGACGCTTGGAAGAGTAAAATCCTCCCTTTAGTGGAAACATTACTTTCCCTATACAGATCTTACAGCTCCAATTCCTTTTTAATTGCGTTTCTCTTATCGGCTTAAAACAGGACTGCTCGTTTTCAGTTCTTTGAAGAAAAATAACTAGACGTTCTGCAAAGTACGTAATTGCATAAATATTCATTTTTAAAATTACGCGCTTGTATAAATATATTAATTTCTTTTATAATATTAAAGAAATTTATAAATTGGGAGTTTATGTATAATTATTTGGCGATATTCCGATCTCTATACAGGTAGTGATGCAACCAACGCAATAAATGGTTATTTTATTTTATTAAAATAAAATACGTAAGAAGAGTAATGAATAATAGTATAAGTAACAATATATTTAACTGTAACTGGTTGCGGATATTTTATTCGAACCGTATGTTTTTTTGATTCGTTGAATCCTTATTCAACGTCATCAGGAGGACGACCTTTACCCGTGGAGGTAGAGGGCGGACTGATTACTGCTTACGAGGGCATAAATTATATGCACTTTGTTGTGGAGTGTTCACTTCTTCTACGATAGGGGTCGCCAGTGTGCCATATGTACTAGTTACGTCGGCGGACTTTACTGCGACGTCTCTCAAAGGTTGAACATGGGACAAACCAAACGCAATATCGCTACGTGATTGAAGGAACATATTGGAGCAATTAAAAACAACAACTCCAATATATCGGCAATCTGCGAACATGCATCCAAAGGGAATCTCTGTCACTTCATCAGATTTGACAAGACAAAAATCTTATCAACAGAACCGCACCATATACCCAGATTAGTGAGGGAGTCCATTGAAATATACAAACACCTCAATTTCAATAGAGATGACAGTTACAAACTATCAAGTATTTGGCGCCCTGTTCTTACGACATTGATTCAACCCTTGAGAGACGTCGCAGTAAAGTCTGCCGACGCAACTAGTACATATTGCACACTGGCGACTTCTATCGTAGAAGAAGTGAACATTCCACAACAAAGTGCATATAATTTACGCCCTCAAAAGTAGTAATCAGTCCGCCCTCTACCTCCGCGGGTAAAGGTCGTCCTCCTGATCACGTTGAATAAGAATTCAACGAAACGTCGAGAATCGTTTCTCGGAAAAACATACGGTTCGCATAAAATATCCGCAACCAGTTACAGTTAAATATGTCTAACTTGACTCTTTAATAAGTAACAATATTTTTATACAGAGGACAGAAGAGGAACGAAAACAGACTGAATGCGAGAGTTGTGTGTTAGGACAGAATAGTGTGGCGCTCTATCATCTCTGCCTACCCTCGCGAAAAAAACGGCATCATTGTAAGCAAGTAATAAATAAAACACTGCCTCGCAAATGAGAAAAAAATGTACGATATTTTTTATGTTTTAGAGTTAATTTTGCAATCTGAAACATAATAGGCGCAAATCTAAGAATCTCTGACAGTGCCATTTAGTTCAGGAAAACCGACGCAATAGACACGTCCATTACCTTTGTAATTCAGTAAGAAAGGTTATCCTCGCAATAAATCGTCAAGATGTCAGACAGAAACAATAATCACTGGCGTTTTCTAGGGGCAGGAGAAGCGAAATCCAATAATTTATTTCTTATAATACAAAGGGCTTCTGCCACGTCTACCCTTTGACCATTTTTTTCCTGGCGAAGTTTAAAATGTAGGTGGGTGAGGTACGGCTCTCCGTCCGAAATTTGGGACATCCCTTTGCTTTATCATTTATATTTATGTGTCAGGCGAACCAAGGTTCCCTTTTGTCAAAATGACCAGTCGTCAGAGCAGGACTAGGAAATGCCAAATGCAATTGTTACAACTCGATCGATCAAATTAATAGTTTTTTTTTGTCATTTTTGGCTTCCGAAGTAGGAAGAAGTCGCAAGAAGGCTAAGGCGTCATATAACGTTGTGATTTTTGGGCAGAAAATTTTTTAAGTTAAAATTCTGCGTCCTGCACTAAAACACTATAATCTATAACTAACACAATAACACTATAGTTTTTCCAACAGCCGATTATAAAGTTATCATCCAATACGGACAACACAACGACAAAAAAACTGTGACAATTAGAATTATACAGCCCGAGAAAATCTAAAACTACTTCGCAAAATTTTAAAGATATTTAAACTGCGTAAGTAATCTGTAACATTAGTATTTGATTGCAGTACATTTTTTATTCTACGTACCGTCTACCGATCACATACAATTGGAAGTTCTAACTGAAACCTGCGGAGGTGGATGAGCCCTCCGGTTTAGGATGAGTTGATGCGGTGTTGATGATGTAAAGTCACGATGGTTTTACAGAATTTATTGAATTGCAAAAGTAAAAGTTATAAAGAATACAGTAGGTACAAAGATTACAAGTGAAAGCGTGATGTTCGAAGGTATGACGGCGAGGGCTTTCGCTATACGAGCCGTTCGCTGGGGAATTGAGATAGTCTGCTCTGGAGCCTACCGTTTTTATAGTTGTTGTGCCTTCTTCGTCTTACTCGGCCGCTCGTGTGGGTAATATTTAGTCTGGTCAGCAATGTGAGTTCATCCGCTCTTCATTCCCTCTAGCAATTCTCGCCTTTGTCCTCGTTCGTTGCCCTCGCTTCCATTGTCGTTCTTTCCCGAATTCAGCGTTCTGATTTCGACCGTTGAACCGAGAGCGACGGCCTTTCGTGTTTAGGTGCTGATGTACTCGGTATCTCCTTACTCGTGTATATGCATGCGTCTTTGGCCGCCACAAACCTAATTACAGGATGATAATGAAACACAATTTAATTTTGACGAAAATACATAAGGAAAATCAGTTTTCGCGTTTGTTTTAGTTTAGTTTTTATTATTACAATATAAAAAGGTTTAATTATCTCATCGGCTGAAACTAGTACGAGAAGAAAATAATTTTTGGTTAAAATTGGACTGTATATTTTATTATATAATGAATAATCAACCGCTAAGAAATTTTGGAAAGTTTTAAAAATGATTTAATAATTATTATTATCATTATTATTATTATCATTATCACTGCGCGCAGCGCATGCATCAAGTGTACTGCTGCATTATTGTCTAGCGTGTAGCGATCATACAACTTCGTCTCTTTCTCGCATAAATGTCGTTCGTGCACATTATTGACGTGTACCGGTATACAACACATCTTGGTTGTGTACCGGTACACGTCAGAAGATTGGTAGGTATTATAAAACTTGGTGTGAAGTAGGCTTGGAGTTCTCAATGATCGAACGGAGAATTTATGTATATTTGTGAAAGTATTTTAGTATACAAGGTGTCTCGTAACTAGTAGCAAAAACTTCAGAGAAGTCTTCTTCATTCAATTTTTAACAGAAAATATTCATTACATTTTGGGCGAAATGTCGACATTTACTTCAGTTAATTCGTTTTTTTTTTCAATATTTCTGACTTATTTTCTGTAAAACGTTTGACTATTACTACAGTAACTTATATAAATGGAATGTAAACAGTAACTTTTACCGCTTCAACAGAAGTTAAATAAAATTACAAAATTCTTGCAAAAAAATCTTTAAATAAATTAAATTTTAATAAAATGTTTGAACTTCGATGAATTTGATATTACGTACAATACAAATCAAAATTAATAGGCGCAGGCGCACTGATTTATTTATTATAATAACTCTCACAATTGAACCTACTGAATATGATTCTTTTTATATAATATTTACCATGTTTCATATAATAATCATTTGGTTTTTATATGCATGTTTTCAGTGACATATTTACTTTGGTTTAACATGATGCGAGCGTATGGTAATGTGAGGTGGAACATGGTAAGTGAGGAGAGGATGTATAGAAAATAGATGAGGGGAGTATTGATGGCAAAGTGACGTGAACAGATAAGACAAATATAGAAGGACAGCCTTGGAGAAGACGTATGAAAATGTACGAGGCAAGAGTGATGTGTCAGGCAGGCGCGTGCAGCGGGAAACATTGAAGTACGACTTTTTGTAAACGTATATTTTGAAAAAAAAATAGAAATCAAATATTTATGCTACATATTTTTATGATATATCAAAGTACGAATGCTATGATAGCAATTGTGATAGAAATATTACGAAATATATGTTTTTTTTTTCCAAATAATTGGTTATGTAAAAGTCATGCTGCGATGTTCCCACTGCACGCCCCTGGAGTGCCAGGACAGTAGAGTGTCGCATTCTATCTCCTCTTCCCACCCCCGAAGAACGAGCGTGACTGTTCGTTAGTAAAATTAACTTATATTAGTACGATCTGTACCGAATATTTAAATAATATAAAAAAGTTATAAACGATCATGTTTAATATGGGAAAATCGCCTAACTCGAGATAATCTTGAGATATTTATTTTTATAACAATTTTGTTTACGAACTAGTTTAAATAAGAAATGCTTAGGATTGTGTAAGCTTTACGTTTTAATTAACTGAATTTAAAAAATCACAATTAACTTTGTATACATTTATGTATGTACCTATATACTCAAACATATACTATATATATATATATATATACTATATATATATATATATATATCATATATATATATACATGCGGCCCTCGTAGCACGGTGGGTATGACATTGGCTTCCCACACCGAGGGTTCCGGGTTCGATTCCCGATGAGATCACAATTAGATCTATGTGATTTACTCAAGCCTGGGTGTTTTGTGATGTTTTCGCTTCTATAATTGGGCCTCCAGGCCTGTTGAAGCGTAAAAAAAAATGAGATACATGTATGTATATACCTATATACTCAAACAACTTTCTGAAGTTACCCTAACTTTTCTGTAACTTGAGACAAAGATCGTTTTAGTATGAAAATAAAAATATTCTCATTATTCTGAGACAAATTGTTCACCTATTTATATTTTTTAATCAAAAAATAACTAAATCCTTGATAGTGCTGGAACTTTTTTTTGCCGTCGATCTATTAATTTTTTCTACTAACCCGAGCACATATTATATAATTTTCTATGAAGGATTTTTTTGAAGAAGAAAGGGAGGAGAGTAAATTTTTGAAAACACAAAAAAATCGCACTTTGTTGGACTTAATCATTGCGTTTGATTCATTGAAGTATTAAAATACTTAATACGTCACGTCCTTGGCGAAAGATGAAGAAAGTAGCCGAGTGCGGCCCTGTCCACCCCGGCAAATGAATCCTTTACAAGTCGATAATCTATCCTTAACATGTTGCGTCTGCCGGTGTAAAAAATCTTTTGTCCTTTCGCCTTTTCGCAAAAGTTTTATGTCCTACCTCTTTATTACTCCGAGTAACAAATGCTGCGTGCAACCCATTAGTATCACCGGCCTTTACGACTTCAGAAGCTCCCGTCCATTGTCCGAATAAAACTTTTCAACTATTGTTCGATACATTACACAAATTCCTTCCAATTTTTGTAGTTCTTTTTATTTGACAAAGTTACATAAGTCACCGGCTTTGACATTTACATTTACTGTTCACACAAAAAGCATCTGTAATTGCTTCACTAATTAATTATAGAATTGTAATAACTTTATGGTAAAAAAAATATACAAACGAATTCATTTTATTTTTGTATGCTCTTTTTTCGACAACATACTTTACTCATTCTAGTATATCAGTGATTTTTCATCGAATTATGAAAAAACAGTTTCAAATAAAAATACTTTTTTAAATTCTAGCTGTACTACGTTTCTAGGGGTAGAGTTTTTATTTTTTACTGTTTCTGTATACAATTTCACACCAATGCTTCCCGTATTTTACTTTTTTGCACGCATCAAATTTTGTTTCAGGAATCTGGAAGGAATTGTACTGAACTGAATATTTTCCTACTGAATCGGTATGATATGTAATCACCCTACCTTTATGTCTGCAAGTTTTATATAGTTAGCAAGTAAATTTTTCGTACTGTAGCGTTTTTCTTCGAAATGTCTAATTTTTGGTGAGGACCGCGCGCACATAACTTACACAAACGACACTTTTACTAATTTCATATGCGCTGACATACTAAATGTTGTGTGTGTATTCCAACGGTTAATTTGTTTCAAATGCTTATTAAGTGTCGACATTGTCAACCATTTGGGATCGCCAATTAATAGGGTGCCATTGTTTAAGCCGACTATTTCGTATATTTATGTAATTACAGTTCAAACAACCGCACTGTCATCCTCTGTTCATCCTCTGTTCTATCATCACAGACTGGTTAAAAGCGCGTCACCCGACAGCTTGAAACTGTTTATTAATATCAACTACCAATTTTTATGAAATTGTGAATAAGCAAAGATATCTGAAAATATGATTTCGAATTTATTTAGAACTATTACGTAAATATTAGGTCCATACATATGAAATTGGCGTTTTGCCATACTGGCAAATTTGATCTCAAATATCTTCTCTTTGGTTAGGAATTCCAAATCCAAATTTATACAGTTATTTACTCATGTATTTGTGTTTTGAAAATTATAATTCATTTGTTTTTTTCTCAATTGTTTTTTTCTTTGCGTCACTCAGTTTACAAAATGAAAAACTTGAAATATCGCGTTATTTACGAGTACGAGTTCCACCGTGGCACCAGTGCTGCAGAAACGGCTCGAAGGATTAATGATGTGTATGGCGACGGTGCCGCAAAAGAAAACACAGTGCGTTTTTGGTTCCAACGTTTTCGTTCTGGAAATTTCGACCTGCAGAACAAGCCCCGTGGACGTCCGGAGACCAAAGTTGATAATGAAGAATTGAAGGCTATTGTGGAAGCGGATCCATCACAAACCACATCCGAGTTATCTGCAGGCTGCGGTGTTAGTGATAAAACTGTTTTAATCCACTTGAAGCAAATTGGTAAGGTGAAAAAGCTTGAAAGGTGGGTACCTCACGAATTGAGTGAAGCAAATCAACAAACGCGCGTTGACTGCTGCGTTGCATTACTCAACCGGCACAATAATGAAGGGATTTTAATCGAATCATTACCTGTGATGAAAAGTGGATCCTGTACGATAATCGGAAGCGCTCATCGCATAGGCTGAACCCTGCCGAACCAGCCAAACCATGCCCCAAGCGAACATTGACTCCAAAAAAGATACTTGTGAGCGTTTGGTGGACTAGTGCTGGTGTCGTTCACTACAGCTTTCTTAAATCTGGCCAGACGATTACGGCAGATGTCTATTGTCGGCAACTGCAAACCATGATGGAAAAGCTAGCTGCTAAACAACCAAGGCTGGTTAATCGCTCTAGGCCACTGCTGCTTCATGATAACGCTAGACCACACACTGCACAACAGACGGCTACCAAATTAGAGGAGCTTAATTGGAATGTCTAAGACGTCCACCGTACTCTCCGGACCTTGCCCCAACAGATTACCATTTTTTTCGAAATTTGGATAACTTCTTGCAAAGGAAAAAATTCAACTCCGATGGGGCAGTTCAAACCGCCTTCAAAGATTTTATTGATTCCCGTCCGAATGGGTTTTTTTAGTAAAGGGATCGATGAACTACCTATGAGATGGCAAAAGTGCATAGATAGCAATGGTACATACTTTGATTAAATAAATATATTATAATAAAAAAAATCGGCTTTATGTTCCTCCCATACTAAACCTCAATTTCATATGTAAAGACCTAATATTTCGAGACAATGCTAATCTCTGAGTTTGATCTGAGCTGTATCCAGATCAAAATCTCAACACCGTTAAAATCGACAGAAATACATACATTTTCGTACCTCGCTGCACGGGCGCTCTTTTTCGGTTTTTTACTATAACGGCTATTTTAATTTACCGGTAGATCGATTAAAAAGTGGAAACATATTTAACTGTAACCGGTTACGGATATTTTATACGAACCGTATGTTTTTCCGAGAAACGATTCTCGACGTTTCGTTGAATTCTTACTCAGCGTCATCAGGAGGACGACCTTTACCCGCGGAGGCAGAGGGCGGACTGATTACCGTTTCTCGGAAAAACATACGGTTCGAATAAAATATCCGCAAACAGTTACAGTTAAATATGTCTAACGACAGTAATAACAACCATAACTCTTTAATTAAGTGGAAACGTATTTTTATGAATATGGGATCAATCTTATACGACCCAAAGTTAAACCAGATCCTTCCAAAGTGATCCAAAGATGGTGACAATGTCACCACGATGTGACAATAATTTTGATTTTAGAATTAAAATTTTATTAATATGAGATTTTCAAGTTGCTTTTCAGGAACGTTATAAATGCTGTTTTTCATAATATTTTTACTCTAGGTAATATTGTACACAATTGAATAAATCCAAGGGGACTGGGGCACTGTGAAAGTCTCGCGGATATTTATTCTTTCATATTAAATATCAAATCCCTTAATTAAATAATCTCTTCAAGAAAAAACGACATTTTGTAATAATGCGCGACCTAAGTATTCACTAAGATATTTTAATTTTTAGTAGTATAATTTATTTTTATAATATTTAATGGTATTTAGTTCGGCCTTTTAATAGTTATTTCAAAATTTACGAACTCGTAGTAATTTTTTTAAACAAGTCGAACGTAATGGAACCAAAAAGTGAACGCGAAAATATCCCTTAGTTCATGTCTATTTATTTTGGTGATCTGTGATTGTTGTAGATTTTCGTTTTTGATATTATTATAAAATATTTTTATAGAATTCAAACATATCCTGATGAATTTGTATGCATTTAATTAAAAATTTATTTTACGACCAGTTTTCTCTGAACGTATCTCAGCCGTAAACCGAGGCATTAGTTTACTAATTTGCAGTACCTATGCGTGCACCACTTTTCCACAAGCCATTTGCCAATGCGTGATAAATGACTTTCATGGCAAAATAATTTTATTACACTTTAATTCAATACTAAAAACCGTCCTAGTATATTTACGTTCTTTCTCATTCTCTTTTTACAAAATAAGAAATTCTGACTGTTCAACGAAATCTAATAAACAATATTTAGTAAATAAATGAATTCTCAAATGTGGTAGGTACATTTCCTCGGGAGATAGGTAAGTAGAAAGAAAATAAACCTCTCTGCTCTGGTCTAGTCTGGTGAAACCTATGAGAGATTTGACATTTTACATGAATTAATATTATTGGCGAAACATCGTAACTGATAGAATCTTCATTAAAATGAATGTAAACAAAAGGATATATTTTAAATGTAGCATGTTAATAAAATGTATCATGTATAAAATATAAAAAATTATTCATGTATATCTTAAATTTAAAATAATGTAACATTATAAAATGTCAACCATTTCGAATGTCAATGGCTGTTACTAAAGCTTCCAACGCCGGAATGTTTTTCAGAGCCGGGATTGCAGTGCTGGAAACTTTCGATCCCGGGATCCCGAGATCCCGGCACCGGGAAATAATACATGAAAAAAATATGATTTTAACATTTTATAGACCGAAGAAACGGTGCATTATCAAGAAATTATGTTTTCCTCATTTCATTTATGGAATTATGCTATTTTTGCACTTTCGGAATAAATTGTGTGTAACATGTAGGGTATGGAGGAGGCCTATATCCAGCAGTGGAGAGATGAAGGCTGAAGAAGAAGAAGAGCATACATGTTCTACTGTAGAATGTATAATATTTTTCCTCATTATTTTTGTTAAATTAATATTTTCAGAGAATCTGTCAGCACCGTAATCGTGGTAATCATACTAGTTTCAGCACCGGTTCTACCTTAGAGTATATACAATATACAATACAATATACAATGGATTGTATATACTCTAAGGGTACTACGGTGCCAGAAAAGACCGGGATTTGGTGTGTTAGTCATTACGATATTTCGCCTTTAAATACTACTTTTTAACTAAACTTCTTGACTCCTTAAAGGAGTCTGTCTCGTCTAATAGTAATAAAGCTGTGAGATTCCGAGTAGAAAATTTGTATCGAGTCTAACTACTTAACTAAATAACCATCACACCATTTCCCCGGAGTGGTAGGCAGAGAGGATAGAAAGCCATACTCTTCTGTCCTGACACACCACTTTTGCCTCATCAACTTTCTTACGTCTTCTCATTCAAGCTCTTCGGTTGTTGAAGCTTTTAACAGGTCCATCCTCAAATATTTTGTGTAGGTATCTGGTCCTGTCAGGTCTTCACCTTTGTTTGTCACCATTGTCCCCATTGTCACCATTGAATAAATAACGTATACATTATAAAGTTACATTTTATTCGTACACGTTATCATATCTAATTTGAGAATTCTTATCAAGAGAATTAACCGCTTCAGAGATTTGGAACAGATCAATATAAAAAGTGTTATTATTCAGCATAGCGGTAACTCTTCCAATAGGTCGGTCCTGTAAATATTATTTCATGTGAAACAATCTATGTTGACGCTATCTTAGATGATTTATCAGGAAAAAAACAATGCTCCACATAATTTCAGAATTATTGATCGTAATGCGCAATAATCGATAAAAATGCGAAGGTAATCTAATACCCATTGATTCTAGTATCTAAATTATTGTAGCCAAGCATATTACCCCGGAGAAACTTGGTTGGGTAGAGCCATCTCGCCATTTTGTACTAGGTATCCCTACCATAAGAGTAGGTAGGTACTTACGCTCATGTGGCCCCCAAATCATCAAGCCACTCTCGAGTCTCCTTAGCATTAAGGAGTTGTAAATAGGTATTTTCTAAAATCCTAGCATTACCACTGACAGCCTCTACGTGATTGTAAAATGTCAGGATGCTCACATATCTAAATGCCTAGATCCTTGACATTTGACATTCTGTGGACCCAACACAATTGCCATCAACACTCGCCTCATTAATTTTCATTACCATATTTTCCTCGCTCATCCATTGCACATGGCTAAACCATACCAGCGATCCTTTCTTTATTCTATGTACTACGCCACAGCCAGCATTACATTCGCTTCTAAATAATTCATTCATACAAAGATTCTTCACACGTAGGTGAAAGACAATCAAATTAGTGTGTGTAAGCCGCGCGTACGAAGTATATTGTTTCGTAGTGATGATGTTTACACATTACACATACTGATTCTATTGTCTTTCTTACATGAAAAGAGGTCTACGCCTAAGCGACTGCATTTGTACCTACCGCATTCAGTCTTTCGTTCTTTTAATGCCAATTCCAGGCTTCACTTCCATAAATCAGAGTTGGGCCCAGAACTCCAGTCGCTTCTTGCTTCTTTTGACAGATTTTTATTGGCCGCAAGAGCACCATTTCATAGCGTTTTATTCAGAGCGCCATTTGTTTTGTTTCCCGCAGTCACTCTCCTTTCAATAACGTTCTCAGGCTTGGTGTCTCTACTAAACATAGGTAAGTAGGTACTTCCTAAATAAAGCTTGTTCTGTTTTTCTAAGCAGTCACTTACCATTAGGTACATAACTCAACCGCTCTTTCATCTCTCTCGAACACCATCACTTTCGATTTGCTAACATTCATCAGAAGTTCACTGTTCAGGCATACATCGGACATTCTAGCCACCAGGTACTGCGGATTAGCTTTAGCTACTATAAGCCACTAATATTAGTTAGCTAATAATAGATAATTAATAATAATACTACAGCATCTAACTAAAGTAGGGAGGATATGGTGAGCCCGTTCATTCTCGTTCCTACTTTTAATTCCTTCTAATTGTTTCACCATTAAAAGTAAAAGTATTCCAGTACCTAAACTGATTAGAAATATAATATTCTTTATAATGTTTATTAGTTTATTTATTAAAACAAAATAAATCAAAAATTGTTTTTAATTAACTAGGTAGGTACATTAATTCTGTTCAAATACCCAAGTATCAGGCAAGTATAATAATACCTACTCTGCTAATATCAGCTAATATGTAAAACAAGTGAACGGGAAGCTCGTTTAAAAAATAATTTAAACATAATCAACATTAAATTTTACTACTAAAATATAGATTAATTATTTAAGCGCTATATCCTACAATAATTATCACACGTGAGAATTGGAAAAAATTACTTTGGAAGATACGTGTTATCGCATTTACAGAATAGACTGCTATTGACATCTGTGCTAATAAAAAGTATACAGTATTCAAATGTTTATTACAGTCGGTAAAAATAATTTCTTTATTTGGCAGACTATTGGGTAAAACAGATTCCTAAGTCTTCCACGTTGAGCGCCATTTTAGACGGTGTAGTCAACGTCAGTTTTACTTGTTTTATATTAATATCGTACAAAACTCTTCACAAAATGCAGGGTCCTGCCGTTTTTATGGACCTATCTCTTGAAGATCAGGTTAGTGCGCCATACTTGCAATATTCAAGGTTTTATAGTCGTGAAATATTACTTTTGCCGATTTGTAGGTTATGTTTCTTTGCACAGTAAAAGTTATACATTTTATACATATGGACATGTTTTTAAACATGATAAATCATCATGAAAAAATGTAACATTTTTCGTACCTCTTCAAATCCAAACGATACCTATTCACAAATAGACAATTGGATCATTTTTCATGGATCATATTATCTGTCATACTTATCTCTCTTATGCAGGAACATGCAAAAAAAATGTTAATATATACATTTTGTGATTCACTTAGGCACAAGAACTCAGAAAATATTTCAAAAGTCTTGGTGCGGAAATTTCTGAAGAAAAGTCTGCCAAGGGTATTGAAGATGACCTGCACAAAATTGTGGGTGTGTGCGACACCTGCTTCAAGAGTGGCAATGAAGATGAAATTGATGCAATTCTTAACAGCATTGTCTCCATCATGGTGTCGGTAAGTATCAGCACCACCTTGTTAACCCGGTTCGTGCTCAAGTCGTGCATTCAGGATGCGCTCCAATGTGTATATGTTACAGTGAATCTGATTTTCTAGTGAGTCCATCATTCACTGGCATTTTAGAGAAAGTAAATTCAAGGTCATTCTTATCATATTCAAAGAGTTTTTCACCAATAGAAATGAATACAATATTTTAACTTGCACTTACTAGTGAATTTATTGGTTTCCGAACTGTCAAAAATTAAATTTGACAAGTCTGAAATCCGTTTCCGTAAAAATCTATGCTTTTAAACGAACTTTTATTTATCCAAATTGAAACAACCGGGCCTTGAATAACAATTTAATAAGTCATTGCGTGAACAAGGTTCTTACTGCATTATTAATTTCTTCTGTGCAAATCAACATTATGTAGATAACGGATATTATTAAAATAGTTATTTTGAAGTGTTGAAAGTTTCGTCTGCACCAATTCTTTATTATATGATTTTATAACAAGATTCTAATGGCACATGGACCTTGTTTTTCAAAATTTATTTTGCGTTTTGTGTCTCATTCTACACTAGTCTAGTCCAAAGTCATCACAAAGCGACAGTATTTCTAATTTTTATCCTTTGAGCGATAGCATATTCTCTATTCTGTGGCGATAGTTCTGTTTCTCGAACTGTCACACTTCTGGACTGGTCTTTGATATTCAATGATTAGTTTAGGTAGGTAACTAAAACGTAATATATTTTTAAAATTTTAATCGCGAACACTTACGAAATTCTGATCATCTTATAATTCAAAAGACAGTCGATTAAACTCATAAAAATGATACGGTGCGAGCAAGCTTCACGTCTGTCACCGACGTCGAGCCGAGTAAGTTTGCGAACTTAAAAACCGCGCACTTTATGTTGTACGTCTACCACCCGTGCTTACACATGCGCAAACAAGAAACGCAAACGACATTAGACACATTTTTGATAAAAAGATAGAAAATTGGAAATGCGGAAGAATCTGAATGAATTCAAACGTAAATGATGACTTAGAATCTCTTTGATTTTTGTATTTTTCGCATCGAGTGTTTGTTACTTGACGCACTTTTAAAGGTTCATTTAAAATTAATAATACCGGGTGTATGTTTATTTATGTTTCTATATTTGTAAGAAATAAACTTTTGTTGTATTGTTATAAAAAAAACATATTTAATAAACTTAATTGACAAAATACATATTCATTAATAAAAATTTTCCCTTAACCCCCCAATATTTACATGGTGACATAACCTCGTTTTGTTCCGGCAGTCGTCAGATATCATAAAAAACCCGAGTGCGCGATCTTTCAGCCGACACCTTACTTCGCGATTCGTATTCGTTTTGCGGTGCCGCTGTCCTATTTTAATTTAGGAGTTAAAATAGGACCGCAAAATGAATAAAAATCGCCTAGTGTAGTGCCGCCTTTATACTTTCTACGCTTTAAGAATTACGTGTACAAATTGATGGTTTCACCGATATATTGTCTATGCTTTGAGTAATGTATTTTCACGGATTATGTGTAGTGAATCTGAGAATTCGTTGATTTAGATGTTTTCACTGCCCCCACTCTGCCCGACCGGGAAAAGTACATTTTTACTAGTGAAAGTATAGTCTCACTAAAAATGCAAATTCGCTGTAACATATATACGTCTTGGGCCTGGAACAAGTTCACATTTTCTCTGAAATAACAATCTAGCTCTTGACTTTAAAAGTACTTATTATGATAATATAATTTGTACTATGTAAGTTGATCTTTTTATATGAAAACACATTGACAAGTCCAAATTAAATTATATCAATCAACAAAAATCTTTTATTTTTAAACATAATTTTAATGTTGACGCATGATACCATTGCAAATATTTTCAGGATTAGTTAGGTAGGTATGCAATAAAATGTGTTGAAATTGTTATTATTATTATTTTAACATCTTTTCTTATCGACTATCATTTAAACCCTCTCTTGGTGGCAGTCATATCTTCGTGACACTTTGAAACCGTGCCCATTTGGCGAGCATCATACACACATGACACCAACTTATTTGGGACATCGTGAAAATTACAGTTCACTTCTTTGCTGCTTAATTATAGTATAAATGCATGTGAAATAGACATTTTACTGACATCTCTTAATAAATCTTCAAACCATTTCTTATCTAATGTCATAATATACCTAGTCCCATTTTGTCCTCCACGTCCTGTTTTACTGTCAGTTTGAATTTGGTGCCAAAGCCATTCGGACCGATCTCCACTCATCGTGCGCATATGTTGTATCTTCATTATGTTACAAGCATTGTGCCTCAATATATTTTATAAACAATACTGATTCATAATAATTTCTGTATTTTAATACAATATTTTTATAATACACATCTAATTACGTGTTTTTGTAATATATTGTATAGAGTGATAAAATGTTCAAATGGTGTGCTTGTTTTTTCATAGTTACTGATCTTGTGCTAACCTAGTTTGTGAGTTTGTTTACAAATTTTGATTGATACTCCTATAAAAAACCTCTATCATGACTATAAATCATTTGGTAGAATCTGAAATTGCGGCGCTGAACTAAAAATTGGATTCCGATTTTGATATGACAGATGATAAACTCGACGTCGTTAATGAAATCAGATATTACACAAGAAAATTTTATTTTAAAGTTATTATTATTATTAAATTTTAAAGTAAAGTTAATCCTCTCATTAGTATAGCACTAAAATTTATTAATGTTACATCAAAAATTAATATAAGAATAAAGAGAACTAATACATTGGCCTGTAGGCATTTTATCAGCAATGGACGGTCCGTCGGCGGAATCGGTAAGACTTATACTACAACCTGTTTATATTTATTTTATCGTACAAACAAAGCAAACCTACTTGAATTTTATAGTTATGACATCCTTAATGACGAACCTTGTGTGTCAGTGTAAACAAGGAGTGAAATATAACATATTTATTTAGAAATTTGGGATTATTTGTCTTTCACTAGTTTAAAATAGCGCCGCCCGTGGGAACAAACTTACGTCGTGCTAGCTTAGCTGTCTAAAAGTTATGTACCTAAGTACACAAAACCACTTAATATTCCTACATAATTTCTTGAGAAGTTCTGCATCTAAACTAACAAATAATATATGTTACTCCCTAATAACTCCCGATGATCATGATGATGAATAAGGTGAGCATGATGAATTATAAACAGCAAAATACGTCATTGGTACTTACTTTTGAATTATTTAAAATGAATAGTCTATATAAAGGCGGAACCTAGCTAGAATAAAAACGTGAAGCCTGAGGGGTAATCGCGAGGCCTGGGGTACAGGAAGTGTACATTTAAAAGTCTATCGATTTAAGCTGTTGATTCACCTTACTAATGAAATGAAATGCTGCCTTTATTATTTTTATATTTTCTGTGTTTTTTGACTATTCTTGAATTAAATAACTGCCTGACTAACCATTTTTGACAAACATTTACGACAGGCTAAATGGCAAGGCCACACTGACACTTTGATTGGTCCTTTAGGGATACCCAAACGGGTGTTCTTAAAAAAATACCTGTTTATTAGTTGTCAAAGCTATATTTATATCATCACCACACCGACCGACAATATCATCACCACACAAACCGATCACTGCAATCTGGAGTTTTATTAAAGATTTTGCTGAATATTATATAAAATAACTACTAATATTATTTTAAAAGCTGATAGAATTAGTTTGTTTTGCACACACACACACATCTACTAATTTTTCCATCCAAAGACTTTAAATACAAAATTAAAACCAATATTTTCATTGCAATGGCGGAAATATTAACATCTGACACATGTCTTGACATTATTCTGTTTTTGAGTAATAGTAGCAATCGTGTTATTTTATGTGTTGTACTACATTATTGGTGTTGAACCTATAAAGGTTATTATACATAACACATTATTTTATTTTAAAAAATATTTCAGATTTCCCTGGATCGAGGTGAAAATTTGATTCTTGCATTCAGTGAGAAACTAGCTAAAGCCCCGGGTCAGAAGTTGGGGATGGTTGCCCTGCAATCGTAAGATTACTTTTTATTTATTATGAGCGTAATAACATTGGTGCTAAAAAAATAGTATTTTTTTTTATAGATAAATAAAATACTTGTGTAAGACCACTTTTGAGTTCAATTTATACACGACTAGTTTCGAGAGCCGCAGACGCTCTCACCTGCAGGTGAAAATATAACCTCATTTATCTTGTTGTATTTATCTTAAACTTATTTATCTATAAATTATCATGTCATTCCACAAAGTAAATGCCAAATCAATAAATAATATTAAAAAATGAGTAATTTTTATTTTCACAATAAAATCCTCATTTAGTTCTTTTAAGTGTTCTAGAAAATAAAGTGTCAAGAGGCTATATAGTACATGAGGGACATCACGCCATAAGGTCAATTTCAAATCAGTTTTACTTCTTTTTTTGAAAAAACTAGAAAAACATGTAATAATTGTCATCGATTTTAAAGAGCATTATATTAGTGCATGAAGCAAATTGGAATTACATTCTCCACTGGCTCTGCTTATGCTCTGAATAATATTTTGTTATATTCTTTTCGAAATACTTGCCTATAATCTTCG
The DNA here is from genome assembly GCA_016648135.1 of Agrypnia vestita. NCBI lineage: Eukaryota > Metazoa > Arthropoda > Insecta > Trichoptera > Phryganeidae > Agrypnia > Agrypnia vestita. The sequence continues at coordinate 36,118 of JADDOH010023301.1, read as the reverse complement.
AAAAAATAATAGAAAGCAAAGGGTCTTAATTACCCATTCCAGGAAAAATTAATAAATTACCGTCGCCCTGAACATATTTTTAAATATTCCATATCAAATTAATTAATACGATTAGTTGGGTAATTAAAATATATGGTGAGCGAATATTCCACTTAAATATTTTTTTTATTTAATTTCCCAGATTGTGGAGGCTGTACAAGAACCTGGAGAGCAGCTCTCCTCTCAGGTACCACGTGTACTATCATGTGGTGGGTATAGCGCGCCGCGTGGGCCAGGTGAGAGAGGTGTTTGGTGGAGTGGATCAGCTGAAGAAAGAATTCTCCGCCTGCCCGCCATCCTCAGAACAGATGCAGAAACTCTACCGGCTCTTGCACGATGTGCTGAAAGATAATCAGAGGTAATCGGATGTTTTTTCTCTTGCTATTATTTTAGTGCCTGAGATGTTTTACTAATACATAATCACAACTTTTTTCTTACATTACACATCATGGACACCAGCAAATCTTGGTTGACTGTTCTTCTGTATTCATTCTAAAGAATCTATCTCTCCATTATCAGAAAGTTATATTAGCGCTAAACTCATATTATTTTTGCGAATCCAATTCAACAAGAATCGTCTTATAAAATTTGCACAAGTAAATATGAGTAGCGTACAACTTAAAGAATTCAAATAGAAATGTAATTGGTTGCCATTATTTAACTGTTTTTGCTGTCTTTATTGTAGATATTTTGGCGAGATTGTGTTTTTATTATTACATTGTTATAAATTGTTGAAATTTATAATTTTAAAAATTGATTGACAGAAAAAATAATACAAGTTTATTTCAAACCAGTCAATTGTTAGCACTGGAATGGAAAATTACTAATTTGCATATAATTAATAAAAATAAACTTAGTTTTCATCTCTTTTGTATTGAAATATGTTGATATTTTTGAAAACTATTTTTATTAATTATATTAATAACTAGCTGTTCGTACCCAGCATTGCACGGCTTAAGGATTAAGTTGAAAATTAATTTGTGGGGGGAAACAAAAGTTTGAGTCGAACGGTATAGATTTGCATCGAAAATATATCAGAGGGAGGAAAAAAGGTAAAAAGGGAGGGCGGAAATGTCATCTTTGTTACGCACCGGGTCCTAAAAAATTAATTTACAAATTTTGAGTCCAATCAGTCGAACAGTATTGATTTGCATCAAAAATGTATCAGGAGGGGGGGAAGGAGTAAAAGAGGAGGGGGGAAATGTAGCCTATGTTACCCGCCGAGTCCTAAAAAATAAGTTTCCAAATTTTGAGTCTGATCGGTCAAACGGTACAGATTTGTATCGAAAATATCTGGGGAGGGGAAGGATTAAAAGAATAGAGGGGAAATATCGAATATGTTACCCGCCGGGTCCTAAAGCATAAGTATGCAAAGTTTGAATCGAATCGGATATAGTATAGATTTATATGGAGAACAGACAGACAGACATTGAGTTTTATAAGTATAGATGTCACCATAAAATTAGTTTGCTGTTTTTGAAGAAGAAGTGGCTAATTTTCATTTATCTTAAGAATCGAAGCTTAAAATATTATTTATTTCTTGTCTAGTGAACTGGCCTCTAAAGTGATGATCGAACTTCTTGGGACCTACACATCGGAGAATGCCTCATATGCCCGTGAAGATGCCATCAAGTGCATTGTGACCGCTCTTGCAGACCCCAATACCTTCTTGCTGGACCCTCTGCTGTCACTCAAGCCCGTCAGATTCCTGGAAGGAGAACTCATCCACGACCTGCTCTCCATTTTTGTATCAGAAAAGTTATCCAGCTACCAGACATTCTACAACAATCACAAGGAGTTTGTTCATTCCCAAGGTATATATTTTTTATGTTGCCAATGCAGTTGACAGGTTTTTATTGAATTTCTTGTGAAATGTTTAGTTTTATTTCATTGTATAATTAATATTTATTAAAAATAGACGCTGTAATTTATTATTGTATTTTCTTGTTGATAATGTCCGTTAGTTTCCTACATCACTATTCAGATATTATTATATTACGGTGGACTCTCGACAATCCAGGGTAATAGTGGAAAAAAATACTCTGACAATCTCCGCACAAAAAATACAGTAAAACCTCATTAATCCGAAATTCAAGGGACCCAAAAAAAGTACAAAAAAAATTTTTAATTGCGATACGATTGTGAATTCACCAAGAATCATAAAATTCATGAAAAAAGTCAATAATTTAGTGAAAAATGTCTATATTTTTCAAGAAATCATTTCGAAAACGCAATATTTATTAAGTTAATATGAAGACCGCGACATTTTTATTACTAAAGTACTCTATATTGATACGTATATTTGTTCTCACTTGTGAAAAAAATCGAAATATTTTAGTCAATTTTGTCAAATTTAAAAAAGCAAATTGAATTTTGTGAACTAATATGTATTGATTTATGGCACAAGGGGATAAAAATTATTTCGAAAATCCAAAAATCGTAAAATTCATGAAAAAAACCCATTAATTTTATAAAAAGACATCTGTATTTTCCCATTTTTCAAGAATTCATTTCGAAAACGCAATATTTATTATGCTACCACAAAGACCGCAACATTTCAATTACTAAAATATCTGATATTGGCGTATTTGTTGTTCTCACTTGCGAAAAAGTCGAAATATTTTTTCAACTTCATTAAATTTTTAAAAAATTCGAATTATGTGAACTAAAATGTATTAATTTGTCGCGCAAGCGGCTAAAAACTATTTCAAATTACGAATTACCGAGGTTTTCGAATTATCAGGGTTAATCTACTATGAAATTCACATTTTGGGACTTATGGGTTTTAAAAATTTCGAATTATCGGGGTTCAAATTAACGGGGTTTTACTGTACACAACTCTAAATTTGAAAAAATACACATAATCGCACATAGCTGTACAGGACGAAAGTACAATAATTGAAAACCCCGATAATTCTAAATTCGTCATAATTCAACATTTTTAGAACACACAAGTTCCAGAATGTTAATTACATATTTGATATATCCCGATAATTTCAGAATCCTGATCATAATTCGAAATAATTATTAGAACCTTTTTAACGCGCGCAGCTGTATGGGGTGTCTTTATGTATTTCGCAGTACCCTTTAGAATCCACTTTATCTACACGTCGCGATCCCTAAAATTGGAAAATCCTACGTGTGCTTTCTTCAGTTAAAGCTCTAATTCCTTATACTTGATCACGGTTAAAATTGTTTTTCGCTTTTTTGAATTCCTTTTTACTTTGACTTTTTTTTCTTAAAACTGTTTTTGTGGTTAAAATGTTTAATTTTCTTTGGAAGAAGAAATTCACCGACATCTTATCATTTATGGAAGATTGTATTTCCAACAACTGTGCTTTGGTCTGAGTTCAAAAAAGGCGGAATTTAATTTTAAAATCAAATAAATATTGAAGAACCCTTCCGCAAATTCAAATATAACTGTAAATGTATTTTGATTACAGCTATCCAAACGTGGCGAAAGGAAAATAAATTTTTTTTTTATTGATTAATATGGCATTTGGACCTCTTTCCACTTAAGAAAGGCAATCGAGTCAGTATGTGGAAGCCGTAGAAGAAACGAACAACCTACGAGGTACATTGTTTCATGGTGTTGGTGTTTATATCCGTGAACACCAACACAGCGTCAATATCGGGCAGAAATGTCGTGATCTTTGCATTAGCATAATATGTACATATTCCATTTTGAAGATAATAAAATTAGTACCTTTTTTCACGACTTTTATGATTGTTGGCGAATTTCGCAAACGCATCGCAATTTTTTTTTGTTTCCTTGAATTTCGAATTAGCAGGGTTCCGCATAATATTAAATGGTTTTTTTTGGATTTTAAATTAAGTAGGTATTAAACATATAAAATAAGAAAATAAAACAATTACGTAAATTACCTTCAGACATATACAATTAATTGAAAAATCAATTTCAAAACTTTGAAACAGGGCATTCAATTGTAGCGTGATAACACTGATGCAAGATTTACAGATGACTTCACATAATCACAGACACATGGCGTGGTACGAAAATACAATATTGAACATATAAAATAAGAAACTAAACAATGAAATTAGTCCAATATACACCACCAAGAAGCGTATATATATTAATAATTACAATTGACTTGCGGCGCGCTCTTCCGCTTTTGTCAAATTAAGTGTGCTATTGGCAAGGATTTCCTAAAATTTGTGATTCAGAATGTTCACAATTTCGCGATTCTGCATGTTCATAACTTCACCAGTTTTATAATTTATTTATGTAATATTATTTAGTTGATAGAAAAAATATTTTTACATATTACAAAGAATTTCGAAATACGAATTTAAAAAAATAACAGATTCATTTATTGCCCCGGTTAATCCGCAACCCAGTTAATGTGACCCCGGATAATCGGGAGTCTACTATACTACATTATATAATATTCACATGTCATTTTTAGTCAAAATCAAATGCAAATTTATTTATTTTTACACATTTAATGAATCTTTCTAACTTGATGAAAATTTGTGTCAGTATAAATTACAATTCATAATGTTTATTTCAGGCCTGAACCATGAACAAAACATGAAGAAAATGAGACTACTGTCCTTCATGCAGCTCGCAGAGAGTAACCCAGAAATGTCATTTGAACTAATTCAGAGTGAACTTCAAATTAAAGAGGACGATGTGGAATCTTTTATTATTGAAGGTGTGTACTGTGTGCTTTAATAAGTGCATAATTGTAGCATTTTCTTTTATTATTGAATGCATATAAAGGGTCTTTCAATAAGGATGCTCGATTTTAAAATGTAAATAAAACAAGTTATGTGTGAGATATCCACTCATTTTTATTCAAAAATGAGTGGATATCTCATTGAAATCATCATCATCCAAAGCGATTTTGTTCAGCTATGCTGAACAAAATCGCTATATATTATATATATTCCATGTGTCTAAAGGGGTTTTCCGAAGCAGGATTCTCCTACACCTTTGACCAGATTGTATGTGTTATTTTTAATTGATTAAATATTTTTATTTTAATATATATGTTACAGCAAATTTGTATTTCCAGTGAGACTATATTTTCACTAGTAGAAATGTATTTTACCCGGTCGGGCCGAGTGGGGGCAGTGAAAACATGTCAATCAATGAATTTACAGATTCACTGCACATTATCTGTGAAAATATATTTTGTCCACGAATGTGCGCATTTCTAAAAGCATAGACAATATATCGGTGAAACCATCAATACACACGAACGCACGAAATTCTCAAAGCATAGAAAGTATAAAGCTGGCACTTCACTTCGCGATTCGTATTCGTTTTGCAGTCCTATTTTAACTCCTAAATTAAAATAGGACAGCGACACTGCAAAACGAATACGAATCGCGAAGTGAGGTGTGTGGGCTTAAAAATCGCACACTCTGGTTTTTAAAGATATCTGACGACTGCGGGAACAAAAAAATTTATTTTTTTTTCGAAAAATAAAATTATATTTATTGCTGAAAATGAAAAATAAATTTCACAATAAAAGGTATTAAATTTGAGCATAATATTTATCTGACATCTGACAATTATAGAACATACGAGACAGGATGCCTGTTTGTAATATTATGGAATTTGGTTTCGTTTAGGTAAACATTACTTAGGTACTGTTAGGTGATTATTCCGGGCAGGATTTTCACAGATAAAAAATCTTTTTGGCATTAGGTATAAGTAAGTATTAAAAACATCAACAATCCAAATAAATATCTTGAACATTTTTTTCAAATATGATATCAAAAATGTATCTGGCCTGCAAAAATCCTGTCCTGAATAATCCAAGTTCTCAACAAAACCTGTCTAGAATAATCAGTGTCTGCAAAATTCATAAAAATTCTCACCACGAAACTCGTATCCGTGAAATTGAGAGCTTGATTGAAGTTATATACTTAGTTCAATTTCAATCTGCATCTAAACCAAAAGTATCTTTATTATATCTGTCTTATTATCAAATGATACCATTTTGGTTGTGCGTACGTATATAACATTCTTAAATTCATCATACAATATTGGCTGAGTTCAAAGTTCCAAGATTCAGAAATACATTCTTATGGGCCCTGTACACATTGAGCCAACCTCAGAATAGCGCCAACGTCAGCCAACCTTGCTCAATGGCCAACGGGGTTCACACATTAGCGCATGACTCATTGCTACTTAACGAAGCACTTGAGATGGACGTAATCGCTGCCGTGACAATTTATTAATTCCAAGCTATAACTAGAGAAATATTTAGAATTTTGCTCTATAATTTACAAGCACATTCTCTGATAGTATATCTATCGATTAAAGCAAAAGAAAAAATTTCAACTTGTTACATTGCTCTGTTAAGATGCGGCAAATACACCTTTGCAACATCAAAACATGAAATTTTAGATCTTCAATTGCACGTAAAATTCTTAAAATAATCTAAAATATTGCATTTACAGAAATTAAGTTGAGGTTGCTTAATTTGTTGAGTAATTTTTAATCCTTTGCGGCATAAATCAATACATTTTAGTTCACAAAATTCGTTTTTTTTTTTTAAATTTGATGAAATTGAAAAAATATTTAAAATATATAAGTGAGAACAAAAAATACATATATACTTTAGTAATATAAATGTTGTGGTCTTCGTGTTAGCATAATGAATATGACGTTTTCAAAATGTTTTCTTGAAATATATATGTTACAGCGAATTTGCATTTTTAGTGAGACTATACTTTCACTAGTAGAAATGTACTTTTCCCGGTCGGGCAGAGTCTGGGCAGTAAAAACATCTAAATCAACGAATTCTTAGATTCACTACACATTATCCGTGAAAATATATTTTGTTCACGAATGCGCGCATTACTCAAAGCATAGACAATATATCGCTGAAACTATCAATTTGTACACGTAATTCTTAAAGTGTAGAAAGTATAAAGGCGGCACTTCACTAGGCGATTTTTATTCATTTTGCGGTCCTATTTTAACTCCTAAATTAAAATAGGACGGCGGCACCGCAAAACGAATACGAATCGCGAAGTAAGGTGTTGGCTGAAAGATCGCGCACTCGGGTTTTTTATGATATCTGACGACTGCCGGAACAAAACGAGGTTATGTCACCATGTAAATATTGGGGGGTTAAGGGAAAATTTTTATTAATGAATATGTATTTTGTCAACTAAGTTTATTAAATATGTTTTTTTTATAACAATACAACAAAAGGTTTATTTCTTACAAATATAGAAACATAAATAAACATACACCTGGTATTATTAATTTTAAACAAACCTTTAAAAGTGCGTCAAGTAACAAATACTCGATACGAAAAATACAAAAAACTAAGAGATTCTAAGTCATCATTTACGTTTGGATTCATTCAGATTCTTTCGCATTTCCAATTTTCTATCTTTTTATCAAAAATGTGTCTAATGTCATTTGCGTTTCTTGTTTGCGCTGTGTAAAGCACGTGTAAAGTGGGTGGTAGACGTACAACATAAAGTGCGCGGTTTTTAAGTTCCCAAACTTACTCGGCTCGACGTCGGTGACAGACGTGAAGCTTGCTCACACCGTATCATTTTTATGAGTTTAATCGACTGTCTTTTGAATTATAAGATGATCAGAATTTCGTAAGTGGTCGCGATTGTAATTTTAAAAATATATTACGTTTTAGTTACCTACCTAAACTAATCCAGTCCAGAAGTGTGACAGTTCGAGAAACAGAACTATCGCCACAGAATAGAGAATATGCTATCGCTCAAAGGATAAAAATTACAAATACTGTCGCTTTGTGGTGACTTTGGACTAGACTAGTGTAGAATGAGACACAAAATGCAAAATAAATTTTGAAAAACAAGGTCCATGTGCCATTAAAATCTTGTTATAAAATAATATAATGAAGAATTGGTGCAGCCGAAACTTTCAACTTTCAACACTTCAAAATGACTATTTTAATAATATCCGTTACCTACATAATGTTGATATGCACAGAAGAAATTAATAATGCAGTAAGAACCTTGTTCACGCAATAGCTTATTAAATTGTTATTCAAGGCCCGGTTGTTTCAATTTGGATAAATAAAAGTTCGTTTAAAAGCATAGATTTTTACGGAAACGGATTTCAGACATGTCAAATTTAATTTTTGACAGTTCGGAAACCAATAAATTCACTAGTAAGTAGAAGTTAAAATATTGTATTCGTTTCTATTGGTGAAAAACTCTTTGAATATGATAAGAATGACCTTGAATATAATTTCTCTAAAATGCCAGTGAATGATGGACTCGCTAGAAAAACAGATTCACTGTAACATATTTAATACACTAATATTTTTAAAAAATGAGGGTAAACAACACTGTTTTATTCCACTATATTTATTTTGAATTGTTAGAACGTTTTCGGGATTTCTCCCATTGTCAATAACAACATGTTTACAATCACGTTGTTGTTATTGACAATGGGAGAAATCCCGAAAACGTTCTAACAATTCAAAATAAATATAGTGGAATAAAATAGTGTTGTTTACCCTCATTTTTTTTAAATATTAAAAATGAATTTCCACAATGTTACAAACAAAAAACTTGAACATTTATAATACACTAAATTAATAACTTTTACGCGAGTTTTACGATTTTTGGCGAATTTCGCAATTGTATCGCGATTTTTTTTTTTTGTGCCTTGAGTATCGAATTAACGTGGTTTTACTGTATTGGTTAAAAACATCCATGTAGTATTATACAACTTTTTAATTCTACTGTTACAACACAATAACAATTTTGTAGAAAGCATCTAAGGGGGTTGAACGTTTTTAGTGCCCCAGATAATGCTTTTTACTTCACGCTTTATCAAATTCATAGAACCCACATAGAAAAAAATAAGCACTGTTTTTCATACATTTAGATATTTTGTAGAAAGAATCCAACCTATCAAATCTTCGCAAATAAAAGTTTTTTATCTGCAATGAACCATATGCAATAATGAATTAAATATGTATTGACATATTAGGTTTTTTAGGTTGAAATTTTTAGAAGCCATTTTCTCAGTTCCATGTTTTTTGGGTTGGACGCTTTGTATATAACTACGTCCAATTATCATTATACATATATAATGCTTTGTATATAACTACGTCCAATTATCATTATACATATATAATTTAATAAAACATTTTAATGGTAAATGTTGACAATGTTATTTATTTTCAGTTTTGAAGACCAAACTAGTACGCGCAAGGATGGATGAAGCTAATAAAAAAGTTCACGTATCGAGTACGATGCACAGAACCTTTGGTAAAGCGCAATGGCAGCAGTTGAGGAACCTGTTACACCTCTGGAAGTCAAACCTTAATACAATTCAAGAAGGAATGAAGAATGTTTCTGCGGCGCAGCAAGAACTCGTAGCCCAACAACAGAAAGTTTAGCTCACAATCATTTCTGCCTTAGTTCAAATATGACATCAGGGTGGGATTTGTCTGATTCACAATACATAATGTTATTAAATCATTGTACCGATTTAGACATTTTATATTTAAAATTGTTTTTATTACAATGTTACACTAATTATTGATGAATTACCCTCATTATGCTCCTTTTTTTAGTTTTTCAACCACCAATATAATCTGAATTTAATCATGATAATCAGGTCTTGATTATTTGTATTAAATTTATTTACAGTGGTAATACGAAAAATCCTTTTTTATTTATTAATTCCACCAGTTGTGAATCAGGCTGCCCACTTGAAATAATTCCAATTTCACTTTATCCTTATTGGTACAGTGTAAATCTTGAAGATGTCATACTATGAGAACTGTTGCGAAATTAACTGATAAATAATATTTTTGTTGAGGGATCCGCAGATTATCATCAACTTTTTTTATTGGATTGTATTGGTTCTTTTTTACAATAATGATAAAAATTATTTAATCAACAAATATTTTTATTTTCCACAACTGATTTGCAACAAGTCCAACACCGATGATCGAATAATTCTGATACATAAAGCGAAACCAATGTATCATATCATATGTTAATAAATATTTGCAAAGCGAAAAGGTCATTTTCTTATAATTGATAGAAATACAAATTAAATATATAAAGATGTTGTTGTAGTGATTGTGTACCTTCAAAATATAAGGAAAAAAAATTAAGTACCGAATTGTTACTAGTAAGCAATCCATCAAAGGCCGGTCTTATAAACGTCCGTTAGTTAAATTTCAGACCAAATAAACTAAAATTTGATACAAACGTCAATTTTTTCATCTTATAACAATCCGTTTATTTCAAATTTTACTAAAATTTTACCGATGGCCGATACCGACAGTCGAATCACCAGTTTACCGTCCGTTAGTTGAAATTGACAGATGTATGACAGATTGACGTATTCTTTTTTAAGGTTAGGTCCGCTGTCAATTTGCGTTTAATGCTATTTGTTTAACATGTACATATACACTGTGCTGACTGCTGCTACATTTTCAAGGAAAAAAATTTCCGATAGCGATGTTGAGCTATTATTGTATTCAAGTTCGTCGGATAAAGAACAAACTCGACGACAAAGAGTGTTCAATACACGAGTGGATTATTTTAATATTTTAGATGACGCAGATTTTATCTACCGTTTTCGCTTGTCGAAAAGGTCTGCTTAAGAGCTTCTAGGAGATTGAGAAAAATGTAAAAAGGCGCACCCCTAGGGATCTGACATTATCATCAACTACAAAATTGCTTGTTGCCTTGAGATTCTATGCTCTTGGATCAATATTATTAGCTGCTGCAGACTTAGTTGGGGTTTTAAAGGCAGTACTACCAGTGTAGTGTGTAAAAATCCGGTGCGAGCGAGAAATTTTAGGTTATATTTTTATAGAAGTTGTGTTATGTTTCCATAGAAAAGAGATAATTTGCCTCTGACAGATCTAAAATCATAGACAAGAGCAGTACGATATTGCAATACTTACAGACGGTCAAAAAAGTTTTATAAGACGAGCATCGGTAATATTTACGTATGAATGGCAATCCGTTCTTTAATTGTCGATTTACTAACGGATATTTGGTCTTTCGTTTATAAGACCGGCCCTTATACTATCACTGCAGAGTTAAATCTGTATAAATTCATTTGACAAACTATCTGAATGATGTATTGATTCTTCTCTGCATTGAGGCTCAAAACGAACAAAATTTTCATGAAAATATTAGTGTTCCGCACAGGAAACAAGCAAATAAGGGCGGTCCGCTCCGGCGGCCGAGAGGTGTAGTAGTGGCCGGAGAAATGCAGGTGCCTCGTGTAGAACAGAATATTTCGCTGTGATGCGAAATTCGTCATAGAGAAGCGCCGGCCGTCGTCCAAGATTCTCAGCCAGGAGCACAAAAGATCGCAGAGGCTGGATCATAGATTCACTGCAGTAGTCGGGTCCCGGCAGAAATCTCCAATAGGTATCAGGAGAGAAATAAAACGCAGATTAAAGCGGTCCAATGGGCGTCTTCGTTACCACACTGTAGTGTATCAGGTAACCGCCGTACAAAACCATTTATTATTTATAGCATTCTCAAAAGTTTACAAGAGGTTACGTAACAGCAATTTGCGCAATCCAATCAGAGTGGGCAAAATCTCTCCTCCATGTCGCCGTGGTTCGCAGCGCGACCGGTGTCATCTCGTGGCGCTTCCGGGAACTATGCCCGCGAGAGGCCGGGCTGACCCCGATCTGAAGACAGAAAAAGATTAATAAAATGTTTTGCATGAACCCCACAGGGTTACAAAACTATGTCACTTGTGGGCCTGACCTTGCACAAGGCCGTGACACAGCCATTGGACCTGCAGGGTCTTACTAATTTAGGAAATGCGTTAAACAAGTCGACCGTGAAAGTTCAAAGTTAAATCAAGTCATTGACACGCGATATTTTCCATGATTACTGCATAGTACTTGCCTTAACGAGTATTTTGATACCACTCTCGACTATGGACGAAGTGGTTTTCTATACTTATCGCGTTTTTAAGAAAATCTCAAAAGGTCAATTTTTCTTCCAAGTCAAAAAATGAGTCTACATAGTCGTGTGTATACTCTCCAGATAGGTATTTACTTAGCGATCATGATACAAAAAGATTCATCAAGATCAGACACTTGTGTCGGAAGTTATTTCAATTTTTGTGATTCAGCAATAATTGACCTCGGCCGCCAAGTGGCGGCAGTCAGATTCAAATTAGTAAACAAGTGTTTACCGGATTTTAAGTATTACCAATGGATAGGTCTTGACTGAGCGCGTCTTGTAGTAATATTTTCAAGTATGTCAGATAAATATTACTTGCGCAATATGCTTTCAAAGGGGGCCGCGGAGAAAACTTTTTCATTTATTTTCTCAGGCGTCCCGGTTTAACTTTACATGTGTAAAAGTACATCAACTTAAGAAGTATTCTCGCTGGGAACACTATAAAAAAGGTTTCAGATTGATTTGGTATCTGTGAGAGCTGTAATCTCATTTTGATTGATTTTCAGTAAAATTTCAATTATCAGAAAAAATTTGTTTTTTATCATATAACTGCCGATAACTAACTATATCGCGCAGTGTATGTGTGAATTTACTTGACAACTCATTATTTCAGGTAAATTTATCAAATATTTCTGGCCACGTAATTTCCTCAAAAGAGGTCACTGGCAACTGGTTATGCCAGTATTTAAAATGACTTTACTTCCAGTTTTCAACCAACAAAAATGGTTCAGATAATAGGACAAACTTGCCTCTTACGCAAAATAAAAATACCTCCCGCTTTCTCTTTTATTGAACAATAAATTGCGACACTCTGTTTTTACAAACAGTCATGATGCAATTCTGTCAAGCTCCTGGATTTCAACAAGGAATTCCAAATTCTGAATTGAGAGATATTCAGAAGCATTTATAGTACAATATTATGCCAGTATGAAAGACATGTCTGGATCACGCTGTACAACACATTTGTTTGTTCAAAGCGAGGCGTAATTTTACTTTCCGAGAGCTTAATCTCTCTCGATTCATTCTTTTAATCAGGATACCGACTTAGACACGATATTCACCCCCCACGGGGTCGGGCGCGACCAACTGCTGATGATGATGATACCCTGTTATCAATCAAATATCTATTCGTGACAACAGGGCATCAATGCTCTTTATGCGTGGAATAAAATCACTTCCCGCCCTCTCTCCTTTATTTGGAGCAATGAAATGCGACATTTTTATTACACACAATTGTGATTCAGTCTCATTAAGATCTCTGAAACAATTCAATAAATTCCATAATATTAGAAAAACTGTGAGATGTTAAAAAATCTGAAAATTAAGATTTTCATATAACATTTCTCAGTAAAAAACATATACATTTCAGATCATGTCATACACGCATTTTCATTGCTCCCAGCGAGATGCGATTTTATGAAGCTACAGTCGAACTCGGTTATAACGAGCGCGACGGGACCGACTAAATTTGCTCCTTATAACCGAGACTCCTTATATCCGGGATAGGTAAATTTCACTTTCTAATTTTTTTTGATTGTGATGTTATTTTCAAGAGCAGCTAAATAAACATCCTTAATTTTCCAGAGCGATGAAACTGTAAAAGACGATAGTAAAAACTTTTTACAGACTTCGGAATTTTTGGCGCCGCGTTCTATTTCACGAATAATTTTGACTTTTTCGCGAACCGAGAGACATTTTCATTTGTTGGTGGACATGTTTCCGATAGAAGAATTCGCGTTTAACTGACTAGGCTTTTAAATGCTAATACAGTAAACTGCATAAAACAAACCCCAAAAAAACATTTGGAAACCCCCAATAATTGGAGTTATATGACAGTTCTCGACCTTCAGTTCGGCATTCCTTTGATAAGAAATGCCGGCGAACTAATGTTTGCCTGTGCACGTGGCATTTTTGGACACACTTTGTGTACATCATAAAATGAACCCTAATTAAGTGCGAGCCGCTTGTGCAAACCACTTGTGCGAGCCGCTTGTGCCCGGCGCTTGTGCGTGCCGCCTTAAAAGCAATGTTCATTGTTATGAGTAGGTATGTATTTGTTTTTTTTTTCTGTAACTCAAGCAAATATGTATGCAGAGTTTCAAAATTTGCTCCGTATATCCGGGAATCGCGCTCCTTATAACCGAGAACGATAGTATGGGAATATGCGCAAATCAAAATCAATTCACAGTTTTGCTCATTATAGCTGAGATCTCCTTACACCCGAGCTCGTTATAACCGAGTTCGACTGTACTTCCTCTCAATTTACTCCCCCCTTTCTCGGCTGCCGCCGCCTGACGCCCCGTTCCCGATCGAAGGGGAACACCACAGCCGAAAACTCGCGCGTCGCCCTCGGCACGGTACCCACCCCCAACCGGGTCGCGGCGATCGGCAGCGGCCCTGAAAGGGGCCTTTGTGGAGAATACAGTCTCCGCTCTGCTTCACTCACAACAGAGATTTCTACCCTTTATGTGACGCGCTTGCGTCAACTACAGAACTCGAGAGTTCAACAGAACAGGCAACAGCCTGACGGTAGGATCAGGTCTTGTTCTGTCCTGTCCGTAACATTTAGTCTGATTTTAATTAAAGTGACTTTTTCGGCTCTACTCCAGTTTTTAATTTTTCCTCGCTTTTACGCTACCTATATTCTCACATGTATAGGCTGTCGTGTGACCTAGAGCGGCGGATGACTCCTGTACCACATGAGCGGTCCCGAACCCCAACTCACAGGACTCACAATATCGCTTGCAATGGAGACTGATATCAGTGTCTCTAGCGTAACTATCTGATTTGTACTTACTGATGGAACTGTGCTTACTCGGGACTGCTGGGTCGCCGCGGGGAACTAACTTCTATGAAATGAGACACTTGCGTTACGTGTGCATTTGACAATGAGTTTATTCAAAGGAAAGTACAGAGTTAATTTCAAGTAATGTTAATCAGGGATTCTGAAGGTAATGGGGGTCTAAAAAAGGTTAGTACGTATGGGATGCGCGATGCTAAATATAGTTCAGGTAACAATTCGCACTCCCGTTCAAGAGTTACGCGATTCTGTTGCTCGCAGGCGGACGGCCGGGTTAGGAATAGTTTTGGCGCTCTACTTGGTCGGCGCCTACGGACGTCAGATGTCGCCCGGTGTCGATTCCGCCACACATGTAATCTGCTCTTGATTAACCATCTCTGCAAATTAAGAAATGAATAAAAGTTTATAGATTCATGAAATTATTATTATTTAGGAAATTGTCTATTTTTTATTAATTTGTTAATATTTTATGCAGGGTTATATATATGTGCAGAGGATACATATCTGCAGATATATATCACGATATTTATGACCTTATTTTTATTATCGAAATATATTTTTTTTTAACTTTCTGCGGTCGCTAATAGATGGCGCTAGTTGTATTTTAAAAGTACTACAGGTTTTTTTTTTCAATATCTGCTATTGTTACTAGATGACGCTAGTTATATTTTAAAACATGCTACAAGTTATTGTTTTGATATCTGCGGTCATTGTTAAGTGCTATGGTTGTTTTTTTGATATAAGCTATATAATGACACACTAAGTTTCTAATTTCGAATGGCAATAAAATATCAATATTTCACTCAAAGAAACAAACACCCATAATGCTTCATTAGAAAGAGCAACTTTTATAACTTATATTAATAATTGCATATATTAGCTTTTTCAGTTCAGTTGCAATTCATTTATTTAATAAATAATAATTCATGTACAAAATAAAAAAATAAATTTCCTAATTATTTTGCGTTTGTATCAATCGACATGTGCAAAAAAGGAGAAAAAAGTTTGGATATACATATATCCAATTTTTGATACATCGTCGCTGTATATATAATAAATCCTATGTGCCGTTTAGTACATTCTGAGATGAATTAATCAATTTGTCAATTTTTCATAATAATGACGGAGATATACTAAAAAAAATTCCATTAATCTGGAAAGTCTGCCTAGTAAAAATATTTTTTATAAATCTAGTCTGCAATTATTTTCTAAAAGTTTTTTTTGTTTATCCGATATATCGTCACTGTATATATAATTAATCCTATGTGACATTTTAGTACATTCTGTGTACAACAAATAAAACTTTGACCCTAGCAAAGAGCTACCTGGCTTCTGACCTTGGTTTGTCAGGTACTTCTTTCATTTCCTTCAATAATATTCTTCTTCGCCCCTCTAAAAGCTATGTATTTACAGGGCTGTAATTTGTAATACCTTTTCATATGATCAAGAGATCAGGTGTAAAGTTATGCCACGCACGGTGCTCTGTGTTGTGGTAAATTCTTTATTAACCGGTAAAACGATACTTTATTCACATAATTTTTAATATAATATGGCTATTGTTGCTTCAAAAAACATTTGCAATGTTTATGGCAGCGTCTCCCAACCTTTTTTGGCTTGCGTACCACTTGGTAGTACATCACGCTTAATTGTACCACTTCGTAAAAGTGATGGGGTAGATGTGTACTTTTATACGTTCGTTCTTTAATTCTCAAAAATAAATACACAAAATAAGTACTTTCAATTTGAGAATCATTGTATCATTTTGGAGTTACAGTGAATTGATTGCTCAGAGTAAATTCAATGCATATGATAAAGTGTAAATTTGTTTGTTCTTTAATAGTGCCAGTTTTGTAAAGAAAAGTTTCTACATACAAAGAAGGGTTGGAGTGCAGTTGTCTCTGGACTGTAGAGTGACGGTTGTGTTTGTTCCCGCTCTCTTGGGTAACAATTGAATATACATATCTCAAAAAAGATATTTATTAATTTTTCCTCCTTCGATCTTATTAACCTGTTCCAGGCCAGTATCGTGTATGCCAGTCCGGAATGCATGACTTGTGCACGTGCACGGAACGGGTTTATGCTGAATAAACCCGTTCCGTAGTCTAAGATGTAGACAGCTGATGTCTACATCTTAGACTATTTACATTTCCTCTTCTTTTGGCTACTCCTATCTCTTTAAGATTTTTTTCAGTTGACATTTTATATCGTTACATTTTTCTATTTATAATATCTTTTTTACCAGGCTTACATTAGCTTCACCTGTTTGTCTGGACAGAATCTTATAATCAATATTTCACCCGCTTCCCAATGTCCGGTTGAGCTGAAACTTTTCACAAGACATATTCTCGATGACAATACATGAATAAATTATCGCATTAATATTAAGACGTAAGGGTAAGACTAAAAAGTAGAAAATTATTAAATTACACGAAGTTGCATCCCTTTACGAGGGAATTACTGCGTGTGTAAGAATCAACGGATCATTCACACCATGGTTTGATATTACAAAAGGTGTCAAACAGGGTTGCGTAATCTCTCCATGGCTGTTCAACTTGTATATGGATAATTGTGTGAAAGAACTGGAATGTATGAATGAATTTAGGAGTGAAAATGAGAGATTTGATTGCATGCTGTTTACTGTAATGGATGATGCAATATTAATGGCTAATAGCGAAAAAGACTTACAGAGTCTAGTAAGCAGGAGGTATGATGTATGCAAGGAAAGTTACCATATTATGAATGTAAACAAGTCAAAAGTGATGGTATTCGAGGAGGAAAATGAGACAACTTATGAAATTCTAGTAGGCAATGAATGTTTGGAACAAGTAGATGAGTTTGTGTACTTGGGAAGTATGTTTGATAGAAGAGGAAATGTTGAGAAAGATATCGAGAGGAGAGTAACTGCGGGGAATAGGGTGAGCGGTGCTTTGAATGCAATAATTTCTGATAGAAATATGTCTACCGAGGCAATACTAGTGGTACATAATGGAATTCTAGTACCGACACTGATGTATGAAAGTGAAGCCTGGAGCTGGCAGAAGAGGAATGAAAGTAGACTGATGTATGTGTGGCGAATCCATTTATAATAGAGTAAAAAATGGAGATATTAGAAATGAATGTAAAGCTGATCTTAGCACGATTCATAGAATCAAAAAAGGGTCGCTCAGATAGTTTGGGCATGTTGAATGAACGAATGAAGAATGAATGGTAAGAAAGTTATATAACGCAAATGTGGATGGCGCCAGAAAGAGAGGGCAACCGTGGAAGACATGGCATGACCAGATTACTGGAAGATGGTCCCGTTAGAAGCCTCAAGCCGTTGACCCTGCATGCGAAGATGTATGAATGTAGATGAGGCGAGAATTGTATGTCAGAACAGAATAGTATGGCGCTCTATCCTCTCTGCCTACCCCCATGAGAAAACGGCGTGATGGTAAGTAAGTAAGGATATCCTCTAATATAGTATTTAGTTGCAAGTATTTTTTGTTAAGCTACAACAGGCTTTAAGGCACTGTTTCGCATGGGATATGGTCCCGCGATACTTAAAAAATTATGCCTGCGAAATTCCAGACAGAGAACACAAAATAATGTCAATGAAGGTACTACAGGTAGCAAACCCGCGGCTTCGCCGACGCCAAGGCGCCGAGGCGATTATGCGACCCTGACGGCGGCGGGCCCAAGCTATCACTATTTTGGACTGCGAGCACGCGGAGGATCTCCCGCTATGCGATAATTTATGCCGCAATATGAGACCTTTTTGACATTTTTTAGATTGAAATAAATATTATATAGATTAACATTTTAATAGGAAAATATTTTTATAAACTACTGAATGCCCTGGTTATTACTATATATGTGTACACTGTCTGGAATTTGTGTAAGATGTCATTCCATATTTTATCTCTGCTTTTTTACTGTCATGTCAATATTGTATACCTAATCGTTGCTCTGCTTTATGTCTTGATAATTTTGTGCTGTAACCATGTATAATCCTATATCGTTTGAGGCCTCAACGAAACTGTATGATTTTCTGTATTATTTATTATCTTTATGCCCATAATTTTATGTATGTCTTTGTTAGATTTAAGTATTTCTTATGTTTGTATTTTGTGTTTTTGAAAAATAAACTGACTGGGTTTTGGCGGTCTTATTAATTCTGAATGCTGACGGGAGATAACAGGGATTGTGCATATAGAAAAACCGCGAGACGCGCATCTCATTTTTGGAAGATGACGACGATCTCGCGGATTACAAATAACATTAAAAATACATTTTTTTTTACATTTCTTTTACTAACTGCGCAATAGATTGGCAGGTAGCCGTCTGAAAAGGGGCCCGAAACAGCGTGCGCACCCCTCACGCGGCATCCAATACGGTGAAGCTGGGTTTATGGACCACACGCCGGCGTCCCGTGAAGGGCGTCCGGGCCGTAATGCGAAAAACTTCGCGAGATGAATTTTTTAAAAAATGCACAAAACCTGGCATGTCGTATACCGTTGGATTCGGCATGTCATTTCCTGTCAGGATTCACTAAAAAATAAACAATCGGATTGGTTTTGAGGGAGATATATCGAGAGATAAGATTCGGCCCTTTTGAGGCGAATTACGGTCGCTGACACATCCGGACACATTAGTCATAATTAAATTCATATGCGGATGTGTCAAGCGCCCAAAATGATATAATTTATACATATGTACGTCTCTCCAATCGAGAGAAATCTTAGATAGACGAGCCAAACGCGCCGTCTAAGCACTACAGCGGCACGGTATTACACGCGCCTGCGACTCTTTTCCGTGCGGATGCAAGTGGTCCATCACTCTCCGCTACTGCGCCATCTCAAGATTTATCTCCCCCCCAAGACTAATCCCATTTTGACCGTTAAAATCCCGTTATGTCTATTTTTTTGGTATAAATAAAGGAAGGTGAAATGGACCAGGCAGTGTGAAATTCTCGCTTTTTCTTGTGCTTTATCGGTCGTAATGTCCGTCACTCTGCTGGTTCAGTGCACCGTTTTTGTATAGTCTGAACCTGTGTTTTATTTAAAATCTCTTTCCTGTTCAGTAAAATGTGATAAAAGTGTAGTCATATAAATTCTGTAATTTTCCAAATATTTTAAATATTTTAAATTTTTAAAATTTTTTAATTTTTTAATTTTTTAATTAATTAATTATTGATTAAAATATCACAAAACTCGCGTGTCCGCGGCAAGGCGTCGGATCGTGCAACCTCCCTATTTTACAAATCTACTAAATCGTTGCCGTTCGCCATTTTGTGTGGAACAGGCACAGTTGCTGTAGCAAAACATATCACAAAACACTCCAGGCTTGAGTTAATCACACAGATGTATTGTGACCTCACCGGGAATCAAACCCGGACCCTCAGAATGGGAAGCCAGTGTCATGCCCACTGGACTACGAGGGCTCGAAATCTGACTCTGTCTGCACTGGTTGTGTTCTTTTCTGTTTGTATAACCTTTTATCTCCCATTGTAATAGATTGTTTCGGTAATGCGTTGCACTTCAGCATGATAAATAAATAATACCATAAAGAAAATATTTTATACAAAAAATGCAAAGAGCAATATTTCACGAATAAGTGTATAAGACAAACTAAAAGCATCCACAAACTTATCGGAATATATATAAAATTGAATACGTACAGTTAGCAGGTGAGATGAGGAAACACAAAACTCTATCACACTACGCGCAGACGCAAACAAGTTCACACTCACACTCGATAGTCATACCATGAGACAAATCTTCCTTGTGCCTCTATACCAGTCCGTGGGGTCATGATGGTAGATGTCGAGATGTTTAGGCCGGTTTACCGGCTTATAGGATTCAAAGGGCTTAGCAAGATGGCCAGAAGCAGATCAATGGTTTGAGTCACAAAATAAGTTAGACATCAATTGTGTTTGGAAGAAGTCAGATTATCGCGACACCTTGAGACACCTACCAACTACACAATTTAGGAATGTTGGTAAATAAAATCAAAACGGTGTTCAAGATTGTGGAAACAATTTATTTCTATACTTGGCCTCAACCATTCTTCATAAAGATTGAATATTTTAACAATACATTTTCCACTTCTTAATTAAGTATATTGTACATTGCAATAATTGCAAAAGTAAAATTATGATAAAACTGTCATATCTATATATGTATTGACAAAGCTAACTGAACCCAAATTCTTATAATTTAAAATGTCTATACGGTGCAACTTTGTATAAAGTATCATCATTTTTCAATCAAAAGTACTTAAGAATATATATTTAAGAATAAGATACAATAAATATATCTACAGTAAATGCCATTTTTGAAAGGAATATGAAACATTTAAATTGGTACATACATGTGACTGATAAATATAGAAAGAAATATAAAACTTTAAATTTATCAAAAGTATTTTGTAAAATATAAATTCCAATGTAGAGTTGGTCCCTCAACGCATTCAAAGATATATAAAAATAGGAAAACAACCGTAAATTATATTCTTAAATGATATGGCTTAGAGAAGATGGTTCCATGTTCTGTGAACATTTATCACATGTCCAAACAGAAATGTTATAATATTAAAGGAATGACATTTCAAATTAAGGCAATCAAATTTTTGAAGCTGGGTTTGTACTGATTTCAATTATTATGCTAATATGCATTGAATTACCAAAACATTATAATGTATGTATGTTGTGATAAATTAATAATTCTCTATAATGCAATAATGATAATAGAGAAAATAATATATTTGTTCATTGAATAATAATTATTCTTACGTAACCTGAACATATTTTTGAATTGATACCGTAATTAATCCAGTTCTGACAATCTCTCACTAGTAGTTAATGAAAAAGTTCTCCGATTTGTCTAAAAGTATAACATTGTGAAACTAAAATAATAATGACTCGATAAATGGTTTACTTATAATTTTATATTTAAAAAAATGTAATATACAAGCAATGCATGCTCTTATTTTATTTATATTGATGTATTTTTAAAAGTGTTCTACATATTTTTAGAATTTCTCCACCATTAAGTTAAAAACAAAAAACTAAATACAGATTATCGGATAATCAAAAGCAACAGCAAAAAAACTGAATATTCTGTAAATGAAAAATGAAAAATTTGGTATGCTAAATAAATTATTATATAAAAAAATAACTTTTCATGTCCCGTTTATAAAGTTTCCCTATTTGATTAAAACAGTATATTAATTATCAGTATTCTTAAGTTTACTTGATCCTTTTTTCTTTAAATTATGGATAAATTATACCCATTTGTGGTTGTCATGTGTCCTTAATACGCCAACACATTTGTAATCACTAAAGTATTCAAAAATGAATTAACCCAAATCTTATTTATTAAATATCTTATTGTGTACATGGCTCTAAATTGATTTATTTTCAATATCATACATTTGCCTCGGAGTCTACATGATCACTAAATTCATTTCACAATTTAGAATATCTTCATAATTACTAATCTGTTCAAATTTTGAACTCTAATAGAGATTCTTGAAGCACATAAGAGATTCTTGCATATATGTAGATCGTACAAAAACCTTAAAGACATCAGTTAAATGAGTACAGATAATTCACCCCTTTGGAACTGAATTAAAGATTGTATAAATATGAATGATAAACCCCATAAATCTGAAAGGGCGCACATCAAATAAATACGTGAAAATGGCAGATTGGCACAAATTTATTATTTATGACACATTATGTTAAAACAAATTGATGCAAAAATATGCACCACAGGGTGGCCTTGTACTTTTGATGTGTGCCCTCATCCATTCATTATAGTCAAATATATTTATCATAAGAATAATACATTTATGTATGTATTTGTTGTTGTGGTCGCATTCACACTACAGAGACTACCATGAAAATAAAAATATTCAACAACATTCCAACTGCATGGTATAAATCATTAAATAAATAAAGAGAAAAGTAATTAATTGAATCATCATTACAAACTAGGATTACGCTCAGAATAAAATTGTACACTTGTGCTATTATGCACTGAGGGAGTTGTAAAAAGTAAACTCTATTATTTATGCCTTAATGAATGCCAAAATTTTACATGTAATATAATTTCTGTATATATATATATATATGTATATACACATATATATTTGTTTGACGAAATATTGAAAAGAATTCTGTTGCTTAATCAACATAATTAAATTATTGCTAAGTTTGTGTATTGTTATGCACTAGTATTTGAAGACCGCAGGGGAAAAATAATAGATGTTACTTAAAATATAAAATTGAATTGACCATGTCCTTTTATAACATTTACATAATTAAGATTTTCATGAGGTGAACACTAATAAGAACGTCTTCAACTTCTAAATATTGATTTTGTCAAAAATACAATTTTGTTAAATGAATATTTTGCATCTGTAGGCTCATATATAATATAACTCGCTCATCTGATGATTGAAAAGGTATGTTATCACAAAGTTAACAATTCTTATAAAAGCTTTAATGTTATATGTACTTGAATTGTAGGTACACATAAGTACTTATTCCACTACGTAATGGGAAATGAGACATTTGAACATTTTGCCACTATGTTATTATTTTTCATTGCCTATAATTTCTCACGATTGGAGGTAACTGTGGAGGCCCTGGATTGCCATATGGTAAATTTGAACTACATTACTCTGCACAGAGTAACCAATCAATAAATTGTTATACATATATAAATCCATTTCTTTTAACAAATAACTGGTAAATTGCAATTTGTTACGATCATCCTTCCCGTACTTACATTGATCATCGGTCGAATTAAAATAATGAATGTATAAAAAATATACAAATACAAAGTAAATCGCACGTAACATTGTGTTTGTAAAAATAAGTGAACGATCTAAAAACAAATTTTTCTAGAGTAATATCTTTAAATCAACATGATGTTATAATACATAACTACTTAAGTATTTTATTGTATTTACAAAAAATATTATATACAAACGTTTGGATATATTTTGGAGGACAAATTTATTCACATTAACGAAGCTTGGTATACATAGCTACATCATAAAATACAAATATTTTTTAATTAAAAAAACATTGACTCACACTTACATGTGAATAATTCATGATACCAATTTTTCTTGCAAACTTATATTATGAAATTAATGTTTTATTTATATTGAATGGAATGAGATAAATTATGTACTGTAGGAAGTCTTAGTAAGGGAAAATCATAATAATTAAGTAGGGTATTTAATAATTTAAGACATCACTAAGATTTTAAATATTGCTAGATCATTAAATAAATAAATAAACTATAAACAAAAGGAATATATGTTCAATGGAACAATGAGAGCAACAATACTAACCCTTTAATATTTCCCAATTCAAGGAAATTGTATTAACATTACTTACTAGTTAGGAATAAATCATTATGTGACTTCCGTACACTATTTAATTTTTTTGTATAATCAAAGGTCTCTTATATTCTGACGGGCTGAAATTAATATATAATTAATAATTTGTGCACAAACATTGAATTATTATACTCCTGATATTATACTATTATTATACTCCTGATATTTTACTATAATTATACTCCTGGAACATGCAGTCTTGACACGAAATTAAATAACCCCCAGACTAACAATGATTTACTTGTGAAATGCTAATAAAATAAAGTCGTCTTGGTAAAACTATTTCCACAGGTGAGGGTTCCTGACTTCAAAAATAATATAAGGCATCATTAAAAATTCTTTACTAGCAAACGGAAGCCAGGAAGCCTTGAAATAAATAAATATGTAAAAAATATGTAAAAAAGTGTTCGCTAATTAATTTATTACATCTATTAATTCTTTCAACTTTCTCTTGTAACAGCTGAATTGATCATGTACATATGTAAGGCTATACTGACATTCAGAAATGAGTCCTAGGGCCAGTTGAGTGGCAAAATTCAATAAAAATTGTATAATTCTGTATCAACTGTAACTATAAACCGATATATGTGACACAGGGTGTCTCATAGCTAGTAACAAAAAAATTTACAGGTGAATTCCTGCCTTGATAATGAGTCGAAAATGTTCAAGCAACCATAACCATTTCAATAGTTATGGAAATTTGCAATATCAAAGTTTGCATTTTTTTTTCAATAATTCTGACTTATTTTTTGCAAAAAGTAACAGAAGTAACATTACAGTAACGTATATCGATTATTAAAAATTCATTTGTTTTAATGCAACTCAAATAAAATGATAAAAACATTGTAAAAAAAAAACTATTATCATTTTTTGCAAGGTTTTTATCTTTTATTTGGCTTGTATTAAAGCGAATGAATTTTTCATAATCAATACATATAAGTTACTCTAATGATAGTTCAACTTTTTGCAAAAAACAAGTCTTTATATTGCACATCTCCATAACTATTGATATTAGGTCATGGTTGCTTGAACATTTTCAACTCATTATCAAGGCAGGAATCCACCTGTAACAGTCCAAGATCCCAGGGCTCCCAGACCTAACTTATTTTCTCAAGCACCATATGCATGGGATAAAGTAGTGTTAGTATGTACTTCGAGTGTATGTATGCATACCTGCTAGCTTGGGTCGACTGCCCATCTACAGGTTACCAGGTGCTCAAAGTACGTAAAAAGATTGCTCACTTTACTTAAAGTCTCATTGCTGATTTTTTTGTATATTGTAGAGAATATTGTTAAAAAATAATAATCAATACTGCCAGACACTTGCCGTCGGCGGTAACTTTCACCAGACGCTTTAAAGTTCCCAAAAAATAATGTAATCTTACTTATAGTCCCAGTCTTGATTTTTATTCAGGGTGTACCAGAGCTAGCAGCAGAAACTTGGCAGAGATTTCTGACTATGTTAAGAGTCTAAAATGTGCAAGCAACCATGGCCTAATATCAATAGTTATATTAATATTTCTTACTTATTTTTGTCAAAAAGTTGAACTATCTATCATTACCGTAACTTATGTTGATTATGAAAAATTTATTCGCTTTAATACAATACAACAAATAAAATGATAAAAACCTTGCAAAAATTGAAGAAAGTTATTTTTTACAAGGTTTTTATCATTTTATTTAAGTTGTATTGAAGCAAATGAATTTTTCACAATCAATATAATGTAATGATAGTTCAACTTTTTACAAAAAATAAGCCAGAAATATTGAAAAAAATGCAAACTTTGATACTGCATATCTCCATAAATGTTGATATTAGGTCATGTTTGTTTGAACATTTTAGAATAATAAAATAGCCAGGATCTACCGGCCAAGTTTCTGCTGCTAGCTCTAGTACACCTGTACATGATACTCGGAGAACTATTTCAATACCTTCTGTAAGCAGCCAGACCAATCGTAGGGGCCAAACATCAAGCAGACGCAATTAGAGTGTCGCCACGAGTGTGAGCATGAGGTCATTATTCGTATGCTTGAGTGTGAACAAGATATCTATGCGCATAGATCTCGCCCTCCTATACTCACTTACATACTTAAAATAATAATGGATCCAGTAGAAATGTCAAGGATGTATTATATTATTTATATACTGGCGACTAATGCACTTTATTTTGCATGTGTGAAAATCGCGCGTCACAGGGCAATTTCATTTGCCAATATTTTTTTCTTAATAAGTTGATAAGAAGAATGAATAATATCAGCTTTTGCATACGGTTTCAATGATGATTTCCAAAGTAAATTGTATCGAAATATGATTTCATTATGCAATTTAAATAACACTCCAGACCTAGGCAATTGTGATACATTTAAGAATTATGTTTAAGTATTTATTCATATACAAGTGACACAAAATTAAGTGTTGGACACTGAGCGAAAAATTGTACAGAGATTAACTAAACCCATTCTTAAGGCAAGGGGATTGGAACATAGCTGAAGTATGTACCCCCTCTGTCATTACAGACACATTGACAGTTTAAGTATTTATTCTAGCAAAAATAGATCCCCTAGTAAATAAGATTTTTTTTTTAATTTCTAAAATTTCATTCCAAACTGAGTCTCTTCAAATATAAATGTATTTTTGTAGTAAAGCGCAACTTACAAGACTTCATAAGACATCAAACTATTTAAGAGTATTTAGTTTAACCTTTTCGTATTTGTTCCAACATTTATTTTATTTATTTATTTCTATATTAAAATTATACAAATTTTGGTTGGACTATGCTTATCTCACTAGAGAAATCTGTGTCGAGGACAGGCAATTTACAAGCTCAAAGTAATTAAACAAGTCAAACGTATCGGAACCAGCCGTGGAAATTATGTTTGTTCATGTCTGTATACAATTTTGATAGTCAGTGGTTTGGATTTGTTTTCAATGTAATCAATCATTAAAGAAATTAAATAACTTAACTATTTAAATGGTAAATGAAAGCATTATTCTGAGATTTTATTACCATGCTTAAATCACCTATTTGTCTGAACATTGGCTTGATGATGAGTTATCAAACTTCAAGGATGATTAAAAGATAACAACATACTCATTAATAAATAATGATTTATATTTTAATTCATTCTTTTGAAATTTTTTCTGTAAAAATTTCTTGTTTGTTGTAAGATAAAAATTAAAATAAACTATTATAAATAAAAAACATTCATCCGTAAGACAACAACTGTATGTTCAATATTTTAATTAAGAGTATAATTGTATTCACATTATATTGTACTATAATTATTTTTATAGTTAGGTGTTCAAATATTATTAAATTATTATTGAAAACTTCCATTAGACCATTAATAACATAATTTTAACGAAGCTATGTTATAAAACCATCTGATTATCACGCTCGACAGTGAGTATAGGAGGGATAGATTGAATAATGACCTCGTGCTCATACTCTTAGCGACACTTTAATTGCGTCTGCTTGATGTTTGGCCCTTACGATTTGTCTGGCTGCTTACAAAAGGTATTGAAATAGTTCTCCGAGTATCATATATAAAAATCAAGACTGAAACTAAGTAAGATTACATTATTTTTTTGGGAGCTTCAAAGTGTCTGGCGAAAGTTACCGCCGACGGCAAGTGTCTGGCAGTATTGATCATTAATTTAATTAATTTAAAGTAAATTATTCTAGGACATTATACCTATTTTTGTAGACTAATTTACTACATTACCTAATCTGATGTTGTAAAAAATGCTCTGTATTGTAACTTTACAAACTCTACAGTCTGACGGAGTCATAATATAGTGTGGGAGTTATTTAATATAAAGACATTTTGACAAATTAGATTATTCACAAATTTTAATTTTAGTTGAAAAAACATTTATACATATTTTGGTAAACCTGCGATATAAACACAACTGGAAATTGGCATCATGTCTTTATGGAAAGTAACCAGAATAATTATCACCTGCCAAATGAAAGCATGTAACACCGCCTACAGCACATGGGCTGCGCCAAGTACAGCCATATGTACAATCATTTTATTTACTTACATTAAAGCGCTTGTAATTGTACATCAGTACATATTTTATTCAAACAAATAAGGTTAAAAGTTCAAAAAAATAAGGTCAAAAGTAATCAATTTCAAAAAATCTTTGCATCGAAATATAAATTTAGCTAAACCTACATGAAAACTTTACAATACGCACAGTGGAAATTGTTTAACACGAAATACACATTCGGTCCATATCTCAAATATTCCCCGTTTTCAAAAATTCAATTTTTTTAAATTATGAAATGGTAACAAACAATTACTAAACAAGAAAGTACTTTTCAAAAAGTAACATTCAAATAATATTACGAAATATTTTCATTTTCGTTAACCCAAAGTTTTGTCAGTAAACCAAACATACAACATACAAACATACCGAGCATACACTAACAAAACTTTGGATCGTGCACCATTAAATTTGACATCAGGCCTAAATTTGACCTTAAGTTAGAAATTATGTTCCTCCATATACACACACAAGGCACAATATAAAATTATTTGGCTGCCATTGACTGCAAGGGAAGAGAAATCGGTAAATAATTTAATAATTCGTAATTGACGATTATATTGGCACGGTACCTATTTTGATGGACATTGTGATGTTGTCCTGAGAAATATCATCCTTAGGAAAGCAACAATAGCGGCGGAGATAGAAACATAATAGGATTTATGTGTTACTGATTTGAGTCAAGTGCTAAAATGCAAGATCAGAAAAATCAGATGCTGAAACATTTCAAATAATTAAAAATTTATTATATTAATTATTGGTAGAAAAGATATTGTTCATACAATCTTAAAAAAATAATTGATTAATTCTGAAATACAGAATAGTGTATATGTAAGCAAAAATGTAACATAGAAATAATTCAGAAATTTACAATTATCACTTGATAGTTATTGTGATTATATGACATTTTTTTAACACAGAACTTTTTCATATTAACCGATTTCCACTGCGTGACGATCTTTGCACGATTCGAAATCTAAATCTATTTATCTTCATTTAATTTTAGTGGTGCGACAATTATACTGACCTTTTTCACCAGTCCCTTGAATCTTGTTTTTTTAACAAATTTCGACTGTAATCTCACACACAACCAGTAGTGACTATTCAAGAATAGTATCCATAGAAAAAGTTTGATAGATGGTTTAGCAACAAAAAGTTTTACTTTTTTGTGAAGTTGTGCTTATGATTAAACGATTAAACTGAAATGATCATATAATACACATTGATAAAATATTATTATTTCAACACCAAAACAATATTGCATCACTCAAATTTGTACTTATGGCTGCACTTGGAAGAGCTCTTCCTACAATATATCCTGGAGATTGAATCCTGGATCGCTATCGAGGGAATTCAACAACTCTTGAGCCGTAAAATTGCTAGAATCTCCAGGCTGTATATTTTCCAAGAAGTCCAGATTGAAGTCTGCCGGTTGGCCCGGGAAAGATGAGGACACACTGCTGACAGGAGTGTTGTGGAGGGAGGAGAAGTGGTTGACGCTGCCGGGACCTTGCTGGGATCCAGCACCGGCCTGAGGACCGTTGGTGGGAATGCCCTGGTTACCCATTCCGTTGTTATGCATAGACATGCTCTGCGACTGGTTCATGTGAATATTTTGCATCTGTAAATGAGGTTACACTGTAAGCTTGTGCATATATTTTAATTATTAAATAATTGAATTGTATAAATTCAATTGTTGATAAATTAGTTAATTGGCCCACTCAGCTCTTTATTCGCATTTTCTGTGAATTTGGCGAATTCGCATCAAGTTTCCAACCCTGATCCTATCACTCCGGTTAAACTTATGTTAGTTGTCAATATTCTAACAAAAGTGTTATTCCAGAATATTAATATGTTCGAAAATTTTTTCAAACATGATTAAAATTTTTTTATATAATGTTAAGTATGTAAATAATTTAAATCACAGAAATCAGTTCCCATTGTGTACATAACTTGTTTAAATATTGCCACAACACTAGTCTAGCTCTGTGTAGTGTTGTTACATGGTTTTTCTTGTTTGTATTATTTTGTAAATATTTTGTGTACATTTCAATGTTTGTTGTTGAGAAGAATTTGTTTAATTACTTGTAATCGTTAACCCATCAGCATACCAGCCACCATGATATGGCGGCTAAATAAATTTTACGCTGGCATATCAGCCGCCAAACATTGACAGTTGAAGCTCAGCCCTCTGCGTTCAAATTACAAATTGTTTTTGGTGACGCATTTTCTAATCAGTAAAGAAAACCATTAAATTTATGATACAGCTTTAATATTTTGAGAGTAAAATTGCCTGTCAGTCACCATATTGGTTGTTAAAACTGACATTACGAGATTATTTTGTGTGAGAAATCTCATCAGTAAAGAAAACTATTTGTCAAAGAATAAGGAAGAAGGAGAGAAGGAAATAGCAAATATGGAATGGTTCAATACAAATAACAATAAATTACAGCCTCTGTAATTATTGGAATAATCCAAGAATTTGGTCCCGTTGTTCATACAATTAAAATAAGCATTTCACTATATAATTTAATGTCCTGTTAATTTAATCTAACTAAAATAATCGTAATCTAAATTAAACAAACCAAACCTAATAACCTTACCTAACCAAACCTAATAACCTAACCAAACCAAACCTAATAACCTAACCTAACTTCATATATTGCCTATGAAATATCAAAATATGCAGTGCATTTTTCTAAACTTTAAAGTGTAATATCTTATTTAATACTTATTTTTTAAACGTAAATTATCTTTCATTTTGTTATTAGCACATTCAATAATATAGTGAAATAATCATTTTCGTTGCATATGCAATGGGACCATTATCTTGGATTTAGCAATAATTATTGCTCTGCTCAATTTCAGCTGCAAGTGAAAAAGGATACATACTCTAGACTCTTACAGGTCAACAAGAAAGAGCATAGAGACACCGTTTCCGTGTCAGTAAAGTCTTTCAAATGGTGTAAATATCTACACATAGTAGATAATATTTCCGCAGACAGTAGCGATTGGTTACGTAAAGTAAAATACATTATTTACAATGTAAATCATAAATTTCCATTTCTACATTGTAGCTGGACACCGGGTACTTGGACCGGTACCAGGACATTGCCAACTATTAGAGTCTTATGAAATTTTGAGGTGCGCCTCTCACTTTTTCAATGTAATCCATCAAAAAGGGCTTGTTTTGGATTAAAATATTACAAATTATGTGAATCTGCCAGTTTGTACTGCGCGCAGTTTCATATTTATGCGGGAGAGAAAGTTAGAGACGAACAATTGCCAGCCAGACGCAATCATAAAAGAGCTGACGACACATTACCTCTCCAAAGGTTTCACCCTGTATCTCAATAGCTGGTATTCTCCACCGC
This sequence comes from Agrypnia vestita, assembly GCA_016648135.1. Classification (NCBI taxonomy): domain Eukaryota; kingdom Metazoa; phylum Arthropoda; class Insecta; order Trichoptera; family Phryganeidae; genus Agrypnia; species Agrypnia vestita. The sequence goes on along the minus strand of JADDOH010023301.1, from coordinate 4,515 downwards.
TCCTTTACAAAGGTTTACAAGAAGAAGGGACTAATCAAATAGAAAACAAATGCTGCCCAGTTTCAAGAACTTAAAACTGGAAAAGAGTGAAGTTCAAGCCCAATTTAGTCATAAAATGATGACATTAATGTGGCAAGATAACAAACCGGTCTATATCAACAATGCACGATTCTGTAGAAATGACTGCTACCCATAAAAGCAGAACAGGAGATACAGTGATGGAACTATTACCTAACATTGAGCATAATGAAGGTTTGGGAGGAGTCGATAAAGTGGATGCAACAATACCCAAAAGGATAAAAAAAAAATTATATTCTAGAAATGCGCCCATTAAAAAATAATGAAATATTGTCAATTTTGTTTTGATTGCGACTGAGCAGCACCAAGGGCGGATCCAGGGGGGGGGTCATGACCCCACCCAGGACCTAGGCGGACCTGGACCCAGCCTTACATTATACCTTTTTGTGACTTGACCACGATTACGTGACCCCCCCTGGTGCCAAAGCTGGATCCGCCCTTGAGCAGCTCACTGCACAAGTAAGATGGCGTCCTGCGGCACAAGGGAATAGCATCACCAAATCCCAATGCAAAGTATATTGTCCGCAAGAGAGTCCAAAAGAAATAAAGAATATCCGCAGACAAGAAAAAGAGTATGAAGTAGATGGGAGTGTGAGTATTGTAGGGTAGAGTTACAGATGCCGGAATATTTTTTAATTTATCACACACAAAAGTTTATATATTTTTTACCGTAAGTTTACATAAAATTGCATATTAATTAAAATAAATCGTACGAAAAACTGTCGTATGTCAAAAACATATTTTCTGCATTTTTGTAACCTTCTCTTTAACTTGTGGTTTTGAATGAAGATTTTCTTACATAAGTGCTAATTCATTTTATGTTATTTATTTTGTTTTCTTTATTACTGTTTCTTCTTTCTGCGCGCCGTGGTTTGACAAACCATATCATTGCCTTTCGGGGAGGGGCAAGCTTTCACCAAAAACGTGATAATTTAATTAGTATTTCTGTGACATATTTTTCTCAAAATATCAGTATGCGGATGGATTAAAGTCATGAATTATACACTGTGAACTGAACGGTGTTTTTAGGTTAAATATGAAAAAACAAATGTGAAATGAAAATGTAATTACCTGCCCCTGCATTGACATGGCCTGATTTTGCTGCGCTATCAGGTGCGGAGGTATTTGATGAGGGTGCTGTTGGGCAGCTAGCAATTGCTGCTGTTGCTGTTGGGAACGGAGGAGTTGCTGCTGCTGCTGTTGCAATTGTTGTTGTTGTTGCATGCTGCCACCTCCACCCATCGGGAAGCCACCTAAGAACAATCCATACAATCATACAGGAACAGAAGTTTCCTTGAAAACAACTTGAGATTATATCTTAAACAAAATACACAAATAAGAGGTGGCAAATTGGTAAGAATACTGTCACATAGGAGGAAAATAAAAAGGCTATTGATAATGTGTAAATATTAGACAAATTAATAATTTAAAAATTAAATTAATATTTTTCAGCAAAAACTTTTTTCATGCATTGTAAGCGTCAATACAAATAAATTTAAAAAAAAATTGTAACATCAGTAATGGGAAATCAAAAATTTCTCTCATAATGATCTATCCATAAACCTTTTAGGTTTCTATTATATTTTAAATAAAATTAAAATTAAAATAAAGTTAAGTATAAAAATACAAAAAATTTTGTATAGACGCAATTCGATTAATTTTGAGACCTTCATAATTAATTTTAAAATTATGGCTTTAGTTGAAATTTCCCATTAATTTATTAAAAAAGCTGTACCAATGCTTTTCACTAATTTTGCCAATACGGATTGTTACCAATTGTTAGCATATTTCAAACACACAATGAAACAATAAAATGTAAAAAATATGAAATTTTTGTTATATATTTATATATTCGTTATTAACACTAGATTTACAAGCATTTTTTATATACCAATCCCTACAGACACCCGTCAAATTGATGGACAAACACAAGTACATACTAATTTTTTTTTTTAAATGTTTTATTTAACTAATTAAGGTGGCACATTCACTGCGAATGCATAATTTCAGTATATTTTTTTACGAAAATTTCGATTTTTATTATTCATGTATACTCTAGACTGCAATTTTTTTAAGGCAATAACTTAGATAGAACCTTTGTTATTATATAAAAGTAATAAACTGAACATTATTTACAATAATTAAGAAATTATAAGCATTACTCGACAGGCCGCGGCCAAAAGATCATTTTTAGTGTCCTAGGCGGTGCAAAGTTTTAATGAATTTTTATATGTACACATAATATGTTTTTATACATATAAAGTATACTTCATTATCTAGAATCCGTACTAAGGAAATTAAAAAATATCCAATATTAATAATGTAACAATGTTTTAAATTTGCAAGAAATTTTTACGTTTTTTGTTGATTTTAAAGTGCTTTTTATTTATACAAAGACAACTGCCGCTAGGGGATGCTAGAATTAGCTGTTTTTAATTTATTTTTAATTTTTGGACACATTTGATACAACACACATATATTATATTCAAGAACACATTCTTATTGTGAATCCGTGGTGCGAATCCCGGTAGGTAATATTTTTTCGTTGATTTGATTTTTCTGTATGTCTTACTATTTGGTTTTAAATTTCACAGAAAGTTGTTCTGAAAAAATTGCAACTTGCACAGTAAGAATGTGTTCTTGAATACAATAAGGATTTCTTCCTTTATACATTGAGTCCATGCATTCTTTATAAAGTATCCGTGCATTTATTGCTGCCAAATCCAAAATGTTGAAGAAAACTTGAAGGGGCCATCTAAGACATCCATTCCCAAACAAGGAAAACCATTTAAAACATCCTTTCCTTCCGCTTTCCACTCATTTGGAATTCAATTGATTCAACAACGAGGACATCATCTGAAGTTGAACAAGTCTCGGTTCTCGTGTAACCCAAGAAAGCATGCATTAAGCAATAGAGTGGTCAATATGTGGAACAGTTTGCCCGAGGATGTTGTGTCTGCAGCCAGTGTCAACCAATTTAAGAATAGGCTGGATATTCAAATGAGAGACAGTGATATGGGCCTATCAGCTTAAGCTGCCTGCCCATTATCAATAATAATAATAATAATAATAATAACTTCTCTTTCCTCAGAGCTAGTACCGAAATGTTCTTCACTGATGTTAGAAATTTCTTTCAATAACTCCAAATACTTTCTTGATTTACTCATGGTAGCTTAATACGGGTGAAGACAAAATAAACATTATTGCAAAAGTAATTATGTGGTAATAATTTTTTTTAATTATTATTGAAAAAAATTCTTACAATTGTAGTAAGTAGATTTTTCCTATTCAAATATAATAACGATAACTCCAAATACTTTCAAGATGTGGCTAAATATGGATGAAGATAAAATAAACATTATTTCAAAAGTAAATAGTTTTCTTCCCACCGATTACATTCTTTCTTCGTTGCCTCATGCAAATTGTAACACAATGCTTACGTTGTTTCAAAATATAATAATAATAATAATAATAATATATAAATAATAAATAAATAATAATTTCACAAATGGGACAAATTCAAAAGGGTTATTTATTAAATTACCGATTTCGTCAATTTGACGGGTGTTCATAGAGATGGGTATATATCAGGGGCATGCAGTGGGAACATTTCAGCATGGCTTTTACGTAATCAATTATTTGGAACAAAATCAAAACACAACATATATTTCGTAATATTCACAATTGTTATTACAGCATTCGTATTTTGATATATCATAAAAATCTGTAGTTTAAATATTTGATTTCTATTTTTTTTCCAAAACATACGTTTACAAAAAAGTCAAGTGTTCAGTTATAAAGTCTAAAAAAAAACGGAAAAAATACTGTCTAATAATAAAAAATTGGAAATCTGTCAATTTGACAGTTGCTGTAAAGGAATAAGTATAAAAATTAAATAAAGTAAGCGCAAAATGTTTTTAAAATATTGAATTAAATCATGGTAAAATCGCATATACACAGGATCCAGAATCCGCGAGGGCTTTAAAATAAAAATAATAAAAATTATTGATTGCTTGCATACAAAAATAAGGAGAGAAATTAGATCTCTGAAAAGAGATAAAAATATCAAAATAGTACTGGGTACTGTGATACCAATTTTTATTGTTACTAATTGCATCAATAATGATTTTGAATATACACAATTAACTAATAAAACTTTATAAATACATGAACTAAAAATAATAGATGCAATAGATGAGTAGCTTGTCGGTGAAGTGATTATGACTTCTGCCTGTGATCTAATGTGAGCCCCATTCCAGGACACAGGAAAATAGAAAGAATATTAATGCCACACGTATTCCGTGTTTGCATCTCTATTTCTTTAAAAAATCATAACTATCAAACCTTGATGATGCTGATGCGTGAATGCGGCCATATTTGGATGTCTGACAAATTGTCCCTGGGCCGTCTGTTGGTGTTGTTGCATGGCCAAATGGT